>JARFXV010000031.1:7500-160000 GCA_031761425.1 Cosmopolites sordidus
ACAGTCCACCTTGATGATCTTGGGGTTGGAATAAATGTTGTGAATTGTGAACAAAATAAATGGCGCATACAGCAGGGTGTGGTAATCTCGGCTCTTCTTTTCTCAACCTGCCTGGAAAAGTGTTCCGTAATCTGGATTAGGAGCAGGATGGAATAAGGATCAATGATACTTACTTAAAATATCTTAAATTCGCAGATGATATCGATCTTCTTTCACAAGACTCAGAGGAGATGCAAAGACACATACAAGAGCTGGAAAGGGCTGGAGAACCATTTGGCTTGAAAATAAACCAGAAGAAGAGTCAGATTATGTTCAATAAATTTGCCAATAAAATTGTTCAATAAAATTGGACAAAAGAATTTCTATTTTAGGAACGGATTTGCAAGTTGTGAATTATTAAAATCACAAAAGATTTATGCTTGGCATTACTGGACGGGATGGATTAACCTCCACATGGATCAGAAAACAAATAAAATTGAAAAATGAAAACGAAAACACCATGAACTGATAACATCATTAGGTATATCGGACCCTGTTCTGGGTTGGGGTTTACTGTGATAAATCCTCCAGTATTTATCACAGTAAACAATTTTTCAGACGAAAAAAAATTCTTCAGCAGCACTATTTTCTTCTACGCCCTCTCATTTTAAAAATCACGAGTTCACCACGTTCCGCCACTGATTAGAACACACCACAAAAAAAACTAGTAATTCACGAAGACGGTAGAAACAAAATGAGAGAGGCAATTGGACCGAATTTAAGTATAAAAAAAGCTAAAAGAAATAGTGATGGAGGTTGTAGGAACAGCGGAAATAAAGAAAACAAGAAAAGATCTTAGTAACTTATGTACAAAAATGCGAAAAAGAAGAAAAAGACAATTTTTTTAGAAAAATATACGAAATGATAATGATGAATAAATATAAAATACAAAAGGAAAAACGGAGAATAAAGATCATTGAAATATGTGTTAAAAATATTTAATAATTGCCAATATATAATTAAGGAAGGAAGGAAATGCTTGAAAAAATTCAGAAGTGTACAATTGTAAAACCAAGTATACAACAACAAAAACGCTCACGGAGAACTACTTAAAGTAAATATTTAAAATTTCAGATACATATGTAAATGAACGTGAGCTCTCCATTTAAAACATTTTTTGCAATGCGGTGTTGCCAGATCTACTCATAGTTAATACCAACTTTGTTTTTTTAATAGAATACCCTATATAATAATACATTTTTATATTATGTGAAACATTTTGAATCTTTTTTAAAGTAATATTGCTATAGCAAGAAACATCCCTGAATATAAAAATATTTTTATTTATAAACATTATAGCTAGATACCTGGATTTGGTCACGGTACCGTATTTGAATACGGTTCGCTAATAGGTTGCTTTATGAATAGGTTGATTTATTGAATATGACGTGAAAATTAATTTATCGCAAACATGGCGATTACGTGTTTGCGCTTTTGATAGAACTTAAAAATTCATTTTTTGTAGGAATTTTAACAAGAACACCCTGTATTTTATAATGAAGCGCAAAAGAGCAATTATATATATATATATATATATATATATATATATATATATATATATATATATATATATATATATATATATCATCATCAACCTGTATCGATCCACTGCAGGTTGAAGGCTTCTTCAGCATGCTTCCAACTTTCACGGTCCTAGGCTTTCCTCTGCCACTCGGGTCCAATATACTTAACGATGTCATCAATCCATCGTGCTTTCGGTCTTCTTCGCGGACGTTTGCGATCAAGCGGTATCCACTCCAGGATTGCCTTGGTCCATCTGTCGTCCCATCGCCTCGCTATATGGCCTGCCCATCTCCATTTCAATTGTTTTACTCTTCCAATAATGTCACAGACTTTTGTTTGTTCCCTGATCCACCCGAAGTTTTTAAATTGATTGCGATGTGAGTGTCCAGGTTTCACTTCCGTATGTCATAACGGGTAGAAAGCACTGATCGACGACTTTTCTTTTCAGGCAAAGTGGGAGTCTGCTCTTAAACACAAGATATATAAGGCTGTCCACAATCTCTAAATCCCTTCCTAAAACTGAAATTCTTCTGTCCTGAGCGAAGTTATTGAACATAACCTGACTCTTTTTCAGGTTTCTTTTCAAGCCAAATGGTTCGCCAGCCCTTTGCAGTTCCTGTATGTGTCTTTGCAGCTCCTCTGGGTCTTGTGAAATGAGAATAATATGATCTGCAAATCTAAGATGGTTTAAGTTGGATATTGCGTCACCCTGCCATACACCTCGTTCTATATTAATTCCCACTTCAAGATCATCAAGGTGAATTGTGGCTGTAGCTCCATCATATATCGATTCTAATAGGTTTACATCGGCTCTCTCTACACCTTGGCTAAGCAGTGCATCCTTTATCGCATGCTTTGAGATGGAATCAAATGCTTTTTCGTAGTCGATAAAAGCCAAGCACAGTGGCATGGTGTATTCGTTGTGCCTTTCTATGACCTGCTGTACAGCCTGGATGTGATCCATTGTACTGAATCCACTTCTGAATCCTGCTTGTTCTCTTGGTTGTGCGTCATTCAGTTTTTTTAATATTCTTTTAGAAATTATCTTAGTGAAAACTTTGTACATCACTGATAGGAGGCTTATTGGACGGTAGTTCTTTAAATCTTCCTGTGCTCCTTTTTTATGTAAAAGGATCATGTCTGCATTTTTCCATAAGTCAGGTACTTTTTGTTCTTTGAGGCATTTTGAGTATAATTTTGCCAGTGTTTTATGTAACGCCCGACCACCAGCTTTTAGCATTTCGACAGTTATACTATCCTTTCCTGGAGCCTTGCCGTTCTTCATCAATTCTATAGCATTTGTTACTTCCTCCACTAGGATATCTGGCATTTGTTCTTCCGTGGGTATTGTTGTCCCTGACTGGCTCTGATCTTCATATAACTGGGAATAAAACTTTCTGACAATCTCTAACATTTGGGTACGCGCCCTGCACACTGTGGCATCCTCACGCTTTAAAGCATATATTTGCGTTCTTTCGTTTCTCAGCTTCTGTTTAGCTTTGTTAATTCCTTTGTTTTCTTCCAGGGTTTTTTGCACTAGCTGCATATTGAATCGACGCGTGTCCTCTCTGATACGTTTTCTTATAGTTTTGCAGAGCTCAGTGTACTCGACCCTGCCAAAAGGACTACCTACATTTCTCATTGCTCGCCGTTTCTTCATTAAATCAATGGCCTTACTGGAGATTTTTGTTTGTTTGAGACATTTTTCTTCTGGTGCTATTGAAGCAGCCGTTTGAAGTACATTGTTGGCGATTTCTTCATATTGAACTGATATTTCCACCTCCTCTGGATCTTATAACGCAGCAAACCGGTTTGACAAAGCAATCTCAAAATCGCTTCCTCTCTCCAGCAGTTTTTCAGAATCCACCTTGCCCTTCTTTGATCTTACCATTCTTTCGCGCTCTTTTCGACAGTCAGTCCGAACCCTTGCTCGTACCATTCGGTGGTCACTTCCAACATTAAAATTGTTAAGGACAGTACAATTGGTAAATATTGTTTTATCGTTGGTCATGATGTAGTCAATTTTGCTTGTGAACCCAGATGGACTTTTCCATGTCCATTTTCTGCTGATATTTTTCTTATAGAATTAATTCATAATATATAGTTCTTGTCCTTCAGCAAAATCAACTAATCTGTCACCTCTATTGTCTCGCTCACCTGTTCCATATGGGCCAGTTACATTTTCGTCTGTTCTTGTTGTTCCAATTCTGGCATTAAAACCACCCATCAGGATTTTGTTCTTACATTTCTCGTTGTATAAAAGCTGGGCCACATCATCATAAAATTCCTCAATTTCCTCATCTTTATGGCTTATAGTTAGTGCAGAAGCTTGGACGATTTGAAGCCTAAACTTTTTATTCAGCTGAATGACGCATTGGGCTAATCGGTCGGATGTACTTTCAAATTTTACCACACTATCCTTCAGTTTTCGATTGATGAGGAATCCAAATCCGCCACATCGGCCATTTTCCGTACCTCGAGTGTAGAGTACGTGTCCAGTTGGTTCCAGTTTAATTAACTCTTCACCCTTTCTTCGTGTTTCACAGAGCCCAATAATATCCCAAAGTATGTTGTCAAGTTCGATTAACAGTTCTTGCAATCGGGCCTCTGTTTTCATAGTCCGTATATTTAACGTTGTATATAATATAATATACGTTAACGTATATATATATATATATATATATATATATATATATATATATATATATATATATATATATATATATATATATTGTGTTGTGTGTGTATATATACAAGTGTTGACATACTTATTTTTAGCGGTTTTCGACTTATTAGCAAAAAAACAAAATAATGCAATTAATGCAAAGATATTGGTGTATTTTAGTAATGGGTCACTTCTGGATAGCGTGACATTACTTCTAAGCAAATATTAAGAAAATATATGTATTTGACATTATTAGTTTAATAATTCATTGTTAACGTATTTAAGAAAGTAATTGTCTCGGTAAAGAATTAACTATTCGAATGTAGTGATCATGAATTTATTTATTTTATACGGACAGTGTGACAAAATTATCGATCGCACCTGCAGACAGTTTAATTCAACATATTCTAATTTAGCACGAATGGATAAAAGAAAATTTAGACGGATTCACAACAAATTTTATAAATTTTAATTTTTCGAGGCGCTCCGGAATTTGACCAAGCCAGTAACATCCGATGAGGATAACCAGATTAACATTCTGGCTTATTTCCATGCGTATCCACAATCTTCTATTTGACGAGCTGAAGACGAACTGCATATAACATTTTTCTCAATACAAACAATACTGAAAAAACGCGGCATACACCCTTGCAATTTTTTTTAAGCTCACTTTCTCAAACCAGATGACTGCCCTCAAAGAGTGACATTTTTTGAAAATTTATTAGTCCGCTACCAGGAAAATCCACATTTGTTACAAAAAAAATTTGGACTGATGAGTTCAAATTTTCGAGAGAATGGGTTTTTAAGAGACGAAATTGTCACTTCCGAGCCAATTTTAAAAAAGCCAAAATCCTCACTTTATCAAGGAGTCCGCATACAAAGAGAAATTTAGTTTTAATGTTTTTTGTTTAATCATGGACAAACAAATTCGATACTTTTCTTACGATGAACAGTTAACTTTTAAGTTAACACGAAAGTATCTAGAAGTTGTAACGAGAGTAGTAAAAAATTTGACAGAAAACCTTCCACTGACAGTGAATCGAAGCAGATTGATGGTACTCCGGCACTTCGTACAGAAGAAGTTAACAGGCAGCTACATGAACTATTCCAATAGAGGTGGTTTAGACTTTTGGGTCCGTGGAACTGGCAGCCAAGATCACCCGATTTAACTCTTCTTGTTTTCTATCTTTGGGGTACTGTTAAAGATACTATCTACAAAACGCCAGTAAGCACTAGAGAGGAGTTAGAACATCAGGTGAATGAAGCATTCTTAACCTTAGATTCTATTGAGATAAGAACAGCCGTCACGGAAGGGGTCCATATTAGAATATTGAAGTGTTTGGAGATATTCGGTCAGCGTTTCGAAAATTTGCTATAAAAATAATTTTTTACGTAGTATTGTGTTTCTAATTTTAATTTTGTTTAATTGTTTATAAAAAACAAAATAAACCGATATCTTTGCTTTAATTGCATTATTTTGATTTTTTGTTTATAAGTCGAAAACCGTTAAAAAGAGTTATATCATCATTTAATACTATTAAATTTTTTGCTTTAAAATAAATTCAATGCTGGTGGTAAAAAAAAATATTTTTTTTATTACAATTTTATTAAGTTTAAAATTAGTTCTCCGTAAATATCTAATGTACCATCCACCGTAGATTGCCCTGTATAGGTAAATGGCACGTTAAGAGTAACAATAAACAACATAAGGATGGACATATAATTGTAGTATAGGATAACATAATGAATGGAGAATACATTTTAAAGAACCAACAGAGATGAAAAATAGCAAAAAAAACAGAAATATCAAGCGATAATAATAACAGGAATCTGAATATTCTATAACAATGGAAAAAGAAGGAATATACAGAACAGCATATTTATGGTATAATATGGCAAAAAAATAGAAAAACCATGTATAAGAAATATATATATATATATATATATATATATATATATATATATATATATATATATATATATATATATATATATATATATACACACGACGGTTTATCAATAAGTACCCGTATTTGATAAAAGATGGCGCTGACCAATGAAAGTGACATTACCATCGTGTACTACAGACTGTTAAACGCCTCGATCTGACTTTCGTCTTTACGTACGTTTGGAATTACGTCTTTATTTCAAACACGGGTACCTATTGATCAACCCTCGTATACAGTGGCGGGGCAAGACCTAAATTTGATGTGGGCAAGATAAATTAGGGATCATTATTTGTAGTTTATTATTGAAAGTCACTACTCTCGCCCACTCGCAGGACTGCGTATAAATCTTTATAGTTTTTAATATATGCTCTGTTGGAATATTTTTTAACTTACTTAAATCATAAAGAGAACCAAACCAAAATTTTTAAAATGTTGATTTAAAGATAGAACTCTTGAATACATATTGCTCACTATGGAACCAGTCATGGTATTAAAAAATGAGTTTCGTACCGGCTTTTGGAAGACTGTATAGGGTCATCGCTGCTTTCATAATCGAACAGCGTTTTGTTTTTAGCATATATTTATTTTTAAAGTCTTTTGGCAGATCAGAACTGTTTTTCTTAATAAATTAACGAGCGTCAAACATGGTTCAAACTCAATTTGTCGATATTCTTTGATCCAGTCACAAAATGTACGCAAATGTTCAAGAGAAATGTTTAAATGGACTTTATAAATTATCATAATTTGCTTATGATATTAACACGTGATAATATCTCATACCATAAATGTAATGATATGATAAATTCTCGGCTGAATATTTCCTTCAAAACCGAATTACAATCACTGAGTGTGTCTGATTCTTCCGTGTGGTTTTTTAAGCTTTTAAAGCATTTATTGTCATCATCAAATTGTAATAAGGCCTTCACTGTCCTGATTCTGCTTTCCCACCTTCCGTCTAATAAAAAGTTTATAGTAAGCTTTAATTTGCCTTTACTATTTATGCCTACCATATTTTCCCCATTGTCCATCCTAAGCCACGACAGTTTTGAATATCTAATCCACTTTTTTCTAGCTTTTCCAGTATTGCAGTAGTTAGATATTCTCCAGTCGTCTCAGCGGCATCAAGAAATTCAATTAGGTTTTCTTCTATTGTTCCGGTTGATGTATTACAAAATCTTAAAACAACTGACATATGTTCAACTCGACTATAGTTTCTAGTTTAGTCGAGCAAAGTAGAATATCTCATTCACCCTACGAATTACTTCAACGGTAATTGTTTTTGATATCAGTGTAATCAATTCATTTTGAATATCGATCATGGCTTAGATAATGGTGTGCAAGTTGTTTGTCATTAAATATTAATTAGATATCAATTTAATTACTCATAATTTGGCAACACTGGTTTCTAACCCCAATAGCTACTCTAACCACAAGTCAACGCCAATCTACGGCCGGAATCTGAAGCGAACTTGACAGAAAAAGTTGGAGAACAAGAAGTTGCGTTTAAGTTGTATATAACTTTAGTTCAACTTGACTTCAAAAATTGGTGGTCAGTTCTTGACGTTAAGTTGATCGAATGTTTTACTTCAAATTAACTTCAAGTCTTGTTGTCAAGTTGCTTCTAAACTACGGATGTAGACTCACATCAGCTTGCACGTTAACAATTACTCAACGAGGAGTTGCCATAAACTTGGCGTCAAGTTGGCCGAAAAATAACTACACTGGAAGTACTTGCTGAGCAAGTGTGACTATTAGGTAGACTAGATTATTATAAAAACGTATGAGGTGGGTAGCAGGGATTTATCGTTTTTTGATGATAATAGTCCTTGCTATATATTTTTCATAAGTTAAATAAAACTGCATAAACCTTCGAGGCGCGAGGCATGTTGGACCGCGAGGCTGTGGATGGTGGGCCACGTCGCCCACACCGTACGCCGCCTCTGTATACATATTATACAACAATATATATATATATATATATATATATATATATATATATATATATATATATATATATATATATATATATATATATTGTTCGCGATTTTAGTACACGATGTTATAAGAATAGTAAATCATGAAAACAAACCGTCTAAGGTTTTGGTGAATGGAATAACTGATTTTTTTTTAGTTTTAATTCGCAAATAATCTATCAATAATAGCAGACACAGAAATAAAATTGTAATATAATTTAAATGTATTGAACAAGAAAATAAACATGTCAAGTAACACCAGTTAAACGAAAATATTTATCGTAATAGAGGGAGATAAAACATAATTTGCGGTTAGCACTAGAATAAATAGATTTCAAATATGTAGGGTAAATAATAGAAAGACAGGAAAGAATTTTACAGGAAATTAATTACAATTCAGGAAAAATTTATATCTCTAAAAACACGATTCCTTGTTGACAATAAAATTATAAAAGAGATAAAAACAAAAATCGTAAAAAGGTAGTAAATCCAACACCAACATTAAAGAGGATCGTGGATCAGATATAAATATAGATAAATAGAATAAAGATAAAAAGAAGAACCAGTGCTTCAGATATGATTTTGAATAAAATAAGAAGCAAAACAAGAAATAACGAAATCAAGAATGATCTATAGAGGGATAGACTGATAATAAACTAAGTGTTGATGATAATCCTGAAATTCTAATAATTAGAGAACGTTCACAAGATGTCCCGAGAAACACGCTAACCAAGAGGGTTTCGAAATAAGAGTACATGAAAAAAGTAGACGAAGTAGATTAACCCTTACTTGGTTTTCAGTATCTGACAGACACCTACGATAATTTTAATTGTTATGTTGACAACCCTGTTTGGCCAACCTGATCTAGCGTCTTAGTACCTTTCCATTACTTATTGAGACGTATCACCGTGCTCTTGTTTGGTCATTTTACCTTTGTTTTGATTGGTTTTTATTGAATTATTTTAAACTCACAGGTATATATTTAGGTGTCCACCGGACACGGAAGCATAGAGTTCACCACATCAACTTTTTGTTTGGTTCGTATAATCTTTTTAGTGGGCTTTTATTATTGGTAATGTTTATTTTATAAATAAATTTTAATTTTTATAGAAGCCTTGGATGAACCTGGGCCCAGGGCCCAGTAAACGAGTTCGTTTCGATGACCCAGAACTTGAAAATATAATTTTTGACGATACACTTTCTGATGGGGACTTTTCAATTGATGATTCAGATGAATATCCTGATTTTCAACCCCTTGACAGAGAGGAGGTAATGAACGAAATATATTTCGAGGAAAGTGACTCTGACGTTTCAGATGATGATTCTGTCGGATCTGATGTTGCGAGAGTTGTTGTACAATTACCCTCTGCATAATCTCCTCCCTCTCCTCAACAGCAACAACCAGTAAGTCAACTTTACCATGGGAAAACAAATTGTTTTACGTGGAGCAAGACTCCTCCTCCCATGAATAGGAGAATTTTGAGTCATAATGGCTAAACGAACCCAGTGCGTTTATTAGGGGACAATCCTAAACTTAAAGATATTCTTATTGCTCATAAATAAAAGCATGTTGGATAAAATCATTCTATGAACAAACCAAAGAATACGGAGTGTAAAAGGGTCATTGCCACAAAAAAAACCGTTATCGTTTTAGAGATACCGATACTATTGAAATGAAAGCATTTATTGGTTTGTGTTTATTGACGTCAATATTCAAATCAAATAGTGAAAGCGTGTCGTCCCTCTTCAAAAGCGACGAGACAGAGCGGCCAATTTTCCACGCAACTATGGCTAAAAAAAGGTTTGAAATACTTTTTCAAACTCTTCGGTTTGATCATAACACTATGAGAACAGAAAGAAAAAAAAACTGATGCCCTTGCAGCCATCTCTTTCATTTTTAACAAGTTTGTTAGCAACTGTAAAGAACTGTATTGTTTAGGGAAGTACACTTGCGTTGATGAAATGCTTATATTCTTTCGAGGTCGGTGTAAATTTAGGATATATATGCCCAACAAACCTAACAAATATGGCATCAAAGTAATGGCACTGACAGATGGTCGAACGAGTTATTTTTATGATGCATATGTGTAATCGGAAGAGGTGCTGATGGCGAAGGGCTAACTGCTGAAGAAAAAAAAATGTTAATACCAACTCGGTCTGTGCTGAAGGTTACAAAATGCATTAAAAACTCAAATAGAAATGTCACTGCCGACAACTACTTTTCATCTGTTGAGCTTGTAAGAGAATTGAAGAAGAGAAAAATAAGCTACGTCGGGACAATGAAAAAAAAATAAAAGAGAAATTCCAGAAGAATTTTTGCCCCGCCCCCTACATCAAATAGAAAAAGTAGTAAGAAGAGAAGTAGGGTCCACCTTATATGGATTTGACTACAATAATAATTTTACCCTCATAAGCCATGTGCCGAAAAAAAAAATATGTGATTTTGATTTCTTCAATGCACCATGAAGTTTCTGAAATTACAAACAAACGAGGCAAACATTAACAGAAATTATAGACTACAACAATACGAAAGGTGGGGTCGATTCAATGGACCAAAAATGCGTCACCTATAGTTGTAACAGAAAATGTTATAGATGGCCTCTTGCTATATTTTTCCAAATAGTCAACATTGTTATAGCCAACAGCTATATTTTATACAATTGTTGCAAAAATGCGGAACATATAGAGAGATTTGACTTTATAAAGCATTCTGCTTTGACACTGATAAGACCGGAGCTGATACGCCGAGAATTTTCCCCCTATCTAAATAATAATCTGAAACAAGTCATAAAAATTTGCATTGTTCCAAAAGGGCCGACTACTGTAAGAATTATTCCACAAATGAGTGACAAATTAGACAGGAAAAGAAAATGCTCTTTGTGCCCGTACACAGCGAATCGCGTCACAGCTAATATGTGTATAAAATGTCAAAAACCAATTTGCCTACAATAATGCTCAAAAAAAATTGTAATACTTGTATTTTTGCTTTGCCAACTTCCTAATTTTTGTGACATTTTATATTATATTTTTACACAAATTAGTGAATACTTTTTTACTTTACATGTGTTTTTAGTCTGGTAGGCCTTCGTTTTTATGTAATAAAACAAGATAAATATTTTTAATCAACTAGAGTATTTTTTCACCATGCCGCGCCTCCAGTGTATATTTATAGCATTTGCGAATATTTTTAGCGCATTTCATTAATGATCAAAAGTATAAAAACCCAAAGTTTAAAAGTAGGTGTCTGATAGACACTGAAGTCGCGTAATGACAAAAAAGGTACCAGACCAGGTAAGGGTTAAGAAATATTTGACAAGTAGGCCAAAAAAGTTATACAAGAGAGAAGCATTCAATGGAAGCAAGATAGAATTAGTTGGAATCACTCAACTCTCAGTACATTGTCAGCTCATACTTCGACTTCTTCAGCCTGTTTTTTTAGTTAGCCCGGAGGCTCCTACTAGTGTCTAATGAGATTCAAACCCTAAGATGGGCACTTTTTATATTTTTGGTGGTCTCCAGCTGACCCGTGAAAGAAAGACAGAAGTTAAGAAAGACAGATAAGAAGATAGACAGATTAAATAAGAAGAAAGACAGAAGTTAAGTTAAAGAAAGACAAGAAGGATAGAATTTCAATTATCTTAAAGTCCTGGCGAACTTCTAGAGGTTAATAAGAACGGAAAAAGAGCAAAAAGCTAGATTTCTATTTTTTATTATTTTTACTTCCATCGGAAATTCGATGGAGTTTTCGCCGAATGGCGGTCCCACCGATCGAGAGTGACCGATCGTCCGCCATCCGACGACGCCGAGGATGATCATCATTCTTTATAGTCGAAGCGGCCTTACGCAAGCCAGGAATCGAATAGTCGGTTCCTTTCTGCTTGTCGCCCGTAGATTACCTGCAGGCGCCAGAATTTAAGTCAGGAAATCGCAACATTTAGTTGCTTTTGCAATCGGTTATGAAGAGCCGATGCATGACGTGACGTGACAAAGAAGGCAGTGTCGTCTGCGAAAAATGCAGATCTAACGTCACTAAGACAGGGAATTTTGGCTACGTACAAATTGTACAAAGCCGGGGACAGGGGTGAACCTTGCGGAACGCCCGACTCTATGGGTTTACTCGTTGAGAGGGTCGAATTTATTCTAACCTGAAAGGATCTGCCTTTCAGGAAGGAGCAGATAAGTATGGTAAGATCTTTTGGAAAACCTAATTCCATGGTCTTATAGATAAGACCACGGTGCCATACTTTGTCAAAGGCTTTGGAGATATCGAGAAACACAGCGCCAACGCACTTTGTTAATCGAAAAGCCTGATGGATTTCGCCAGCAAGTCTTGCGCATTGCTGCAGGGACGAATATCCCTTTCGGAACCCGAACTGCTCGTTAGGTATGATACTTTTGCTGTCGGTAGAGTCATTTAGAGCGGAAAGAATGACCTTTTCGGCTATCTTTGAGAGATTACTTAGAAGGCTAATGGGCCTAAAATCAGAGGAGAGATTTGCATATCTCTTCTTCGGAATCATCGCTAAATTAGCGTGTTTCCATGAGGTTGGGAAATATTGCAAATGCAGAATGGAATTCACGATATTCGTGATTTCTGCGATTTGCTTACTTGGGAGCTTCCGGAGCTGTCGAACGGTGATACCGTCGCAGCCCGGAGCTTTATTGAGGGCGAAACTACTGCCTTTTCTTCCGTCTGCGCCTCGGTCAGCCTCGGACTGGTCATCTGAAGTCTAAAAGACTCCGCCAGCATCCCAGCTTTTTCCAAGTCGGAGATGGCAATAGAAACGCCATCATCCGACTTCAAGGGGGGAATATCCCGTTGGGATTTCCCCGCCAAGGACCTTGCCAGACGCCAGATCTGCCTCGGATTTGACGTGTCGACAGAGAAAAGAAGTGAATCCCACTTTTGATCCCTGTACGACGCCATCGCCTCTCTGGCTTCTCTGATCGCCCGGTTTGCCCGACTTTTATCCTCGGGATCGAGGGTGGATCTGGCTTTCCTTACCAGGCAATTTTTCGCCCGGAGAAGGTCTTTCAGATCCGTCGGGAGGTCGAAAGTTCGCTGGAGCTGGTCGACCGTCCGATGCCTCGTGGCAAGGCCGAACCCCTTTTAGATGTCCTCTGTCAGTTTACTGACAGCAAGATCAAGTCAGCTCATATTATGCGCACATATAATTAAGTAACAGAGTTGTGTTGGCTTGATTGGTCAGAAGTAGTTCAACCAAAATTTTCACCACACGCACAATAAATCTCTCTTAGAGAAACTGTTTCATTCGATTCTCTCTTTTGTTGGAGGTTACCATTGATTATGTCGCATGCATATAGGGATCATTGTAGTAATATTTTTGATCACTACTATTCATTTATATAATAATAGACCTGGTAAAATATTTATTGTTTGATCATTTTAAACTATCAACACATATAGATATGACACTGTGGCTATATTTAAATCGAATCGTGAGTTCGAATGGAAGTTCTCGACTATGCAATCTTTTTTAATCAGATGTGTGTACCATTCATGAATGTGTAATGTGAGTCCCAGCAATTATCTGCAAATGTTGTTTAATGGTCGTTCTTCCCTTGATTCGGCAATTTCAGTTACTTTGCATAATTGATTCTAGAAATTGCGCAATCTGAATAAAAAAATTGTAATCGTTTAACAACAATAAATGCATGATAATGAAAAAGAAACCTAATTGGTAAAAAACAACATTTAAAAAATGGTATGCAAGACAAAAACGAAAATGATCCAATTAACTTCAAAGATAAAATTAAATTCACCGTAAAAACTTATATGAAAATTTTATACACTTGCTAAATGTTTCGGTGATCTTTATTTAGATGTCGACAGAAATTTCGAATTGGCTTTTGTCCGACATAAGCTGGTATAAAAACACTAATAAATTTTTCTCCGTCCTAAATTCGCCGACAACGCTTCATTCCATTAAAGCATTAAGACATTGAGAGAACGTCTCGTAAAAATCATAATATTACAAGTGAACTTCTTAGACTACTTTAATTATTCTGAAATGGGACAGTTTTATTTCCCTTAGTAAGTAGTAAATTACAAGAAGGCGACAATTTCATCGTTCTCAGTTGTTTTACCGTAGCGATTAAAATTTTTGAGCATATGGATATGGGGGTTGCTTCTTACGCTCAGCTTGGTTTATGGAGTTATTTCTAAGAAATATTGTCGGCAATAGCTGCTGTTGGCTAACTGAAATTAAACTGATAGCATTCTTAGACACAAGAAACAACCATTTTACAAATTAACTCTAGATTCTGTCTCCGTCAGTAAAATGACAAAACGAGAACCTTATACAAATTTAAAAAATATGTGTTTTCAACTAAAATTGGCAAAAAGATTGAACATTATCTATTAGTGTTATGTATTAAGAAATATTTTTCGCGTAGTGTAATAGGAAAACTAGTCTTTTTTGATTTTTGAAATTATTGAGATACTTTTCTACTCTGCTATCTATCTCTTCTTCGTATTGTTATTTACAGAATAGTTATGACCTATGCAAGTTCATCCCGTTTGCGGCCTCTTCGGACTATTTCTTACTAGCCTTCTCTATTTCTAGATTCATTGGTTGCGTATTAGAGACAAGAACCAGTTAGGTCTTTGTGGAAAGCAAAAATACAATACAATATATGGATAGCTACAATCATGATAGACGATTGCCCAAGACAGATAATGAAAAGGCTGAATGATGTGCTATACATCTTGCAGCCATTTAAAAGTAATTAAATTTCACATAAGTGTTTTTAGGAAAATTAAATTCACTTTAACCCGACATATAATACGTCAGAATCTGAAACATGAAGTGACATGTGGGAGGTACCGCACCCGAATGTTTATTTTCAGGTGCAGAGTTAAATTTCACATTTCCTCCGACATTTTTAAAATATATTAGTTGTTCGTGATGTTATTTTTACTAGATCTAAACTATATTTATTAAAACAAAGTTTATAAATTGTAAATTACTATTTAAAAAAACTTTTTCAGAAAAAAAACATTTTTTTCTAATAGATTTTTTATTATTATATTCTTTAAATATTCCATAACAAATAAAAAAAGATATATATATATATATTATATATATATATATATATATATATATATATATATATATATATATATATATATATATATATATATTAGCTATATAAAATGTTGTATCCTGTTTTTTTATTTTTCATATCAATGTGTCACTATCGTTAAAGGTGTCCGTGACTACCTTACTAAACTAGGCATGTAAATAGAAAGGTTCGATCTTAATAGACATTCTTATCATATACGAGCTCTTGTCTAACTTACAAAATAATTTAAATTAAATTACCTTAAACAGATTACACTAACCTAGAATCCAATTAAATCAAAGTAAAGTAATTCAAATCAAATTAAGATAAATTAAATCAAATTAGAGTAAATTAAATCAAATTAAGGTAAATTAAATCAAATTTTCTGACGGTATTAAGTGGTGGTAGGGAGATAGTGAAGAATATTCATGAAAAAAACGAATAAAATAATATCTGGCCTTATCCTTTATTGCGCTGTTCGGCTAGCAGCCTCTGGTCTGCCCAGATACCAAGATAGTCGATTACTGAGCAGTTCTGTGTCCAGAACGCGGGGATCCTAAAACGTCTGGAGTCTACATTGACCGGGTTCTACAATGAGTGGGCCCCAAAATGACCAGGTTCTATAATGACCGGGCCCCAAAATGATCAGGTTCTCTAATGACCGAGCCTTAAAACCCTCTACAAAAATATAGAAGAATAAACCTGAGTAGGGCTTGGCCAGTTTATCAACATACCTTTAATGGACGCAGGACTGCCAGCCGCGTCGACTTACTAGATCTCTTTCCGTCTTGTCGGCGTGGAGACGCCTGTCCAGCTCGAGATGAATTGTTCGACTCCCTCGGCTTTCGTCCCGAAGAATACCAGTGCGCTCTCAAGTAAGACTCGCGCAAAATAATCTTATTGATTGATTTGTCCGTTACTTTGTAAAAGTTCATTTTTAAAAAAGGAATAAAATTATCTATCACTTTAATTTTTAAATTTGTATGACTGTAGTTTTGTAAAACAAGTGTAGTGTTTGAGAATGTAAAATCGTTTTACGAAACTATAATCACACAAATTTAAAAATAAAAGTGATAGACAACAAAATATAAAATTGTTTTATTCCTTTTTACAAAATAATCTTAACGGTAGCGGCCGATAATTTGTAAACGTTACAATGTTCAATACGCTATCATCTAATTTTAAGTCTCAAAAATCATTGACCATTAATAGAAAGAAATTGCTTTTCAGAAACAGTATTAGCTATAGACAGATATTCACATTTGTTAACTCATCGCCATAGATCGGAAAAGTAGCTGTCTTTTCACTCTATCCTCGTATATATAAATGATATAATGGAAAAAGAAAATTTCAATTTCAAAAAATAGTATCACAAAATGAATTGTAAGGTAAACACATTCTAAATGTCATCAAAAACATTGGCTAAATTATGTAACTTTTGAATTGTTCTGAATACAAATTTCTATTCTATAACTCGACTTTAGAGTACTTTTGATTTTTTTTAAATCCTTAACTTCTACTACATAAGCGGCAACCCAATAGATGTGAGTTTAAATGAAATAAGATATTTTATCAGGGTCACACGGGTCTTTGCAACCATATCTTACGTAAAGGCCCTAGAAAATTATCCTTATTGGACATTATAACGGTTGTAAGCATACCCTTGTGAAATACCCTTGTAATGGAGACATTTTAGAGTAAATGGAACATTTTGCTATTCGTATATATAGGGTAGTTCAAAAGGTGCTTAGAAAGGCCCAGATCATGATAGATTAAGTTTGAAATCCTTGTTGAACTTGTGTCGCAATCACTTAGAAACTGATTGGATATTTCCAGAAATTTTCGTCAGAGAGACATATAAATGTTGTTACTTACTACTACTAAAATATATAGGAAAAGCTAGCAACTACATTTAAAAACAAATGGTATACTATACTTTGTAAGAATCTAATTTATTATATATTATGTAAAAATGTTCAGCATTTATAATTTAAAATATATAATACATGTATAACTAGTCATTTTATATCAAAATCATCAGAGTTATTTTTCAACTAAACAGTGACTTAATATTGTTGTATTATATTTAGAACTCTACAGTTTTTCAAACAATACGTACAAACTTTATAAAATATACAACATTTTGTGTATATAAAATGTATCACACACACACACACGCATGCACGCACGCACCCCCACACATACACACACACATACATGCACATACACGCACACGCACACGCACACCCACACGCACCCGTGCACACGCACCCGTACACACACGCACACGCACACGCACACGCACACGCACACGCACACGCCCACGCCCACGCACACGCACACGCACACGCACACGCACACGCACACGCACACGCACACGCACACGCACACGCACACGCACACGCACACGCACACGCACACGCACACGCACACGCACACGCACACGCACACGCACACGCACACGCACACGCACACGCACACGCACACGCACACGCACACGCACACGCACACGCACACGCACACGCACACGCACACGCACACGCACACGCACACGCACACGCACACGCACACGCACACGCACACGCACACGCACTCGCACTCGCACTCGCACTCGCACTCGCACACGCACACGCACACCCACACGCACACCCACACGCACACCCACACGCCCACGCACACGCACACGCACACGCACACGCACACGCACACGCACACGTTCACGCACATACTCACACCCGCACACGCACACGCACACACACACACACACACACACACTCACACACACACACACACACACACACACACACACACACACACACACATATACACACACACATACATGCACACATGCAGAGCACACACGCACATGCGCACAGATCATGAGAAGGTGTCAGATTATGTTCAAGAAATTTGCCGGACAGAAGAATTTCTATTTTGGTGAGGGATTTGAAAGTAACTGCAGTAATATAGTTACATTTTGGACAGAAGATTTCAATGGATGGTCATACTCTCCGAAGGTGGAACGGCGTATTAAGTGCGGCGGGTAAGTATTTAGCAGACTCAACATAAGATTTAAAAAATCTCCCACAAAAAGTACGTCTTGATTGTTCTAACATACGGAAATAAAACCTGAACACTCACATCTCAATCATTTTAAAAAGTTTGGGTAGCATAAACGGGAATCAAAAGATTCCCGTATGCTTGGCAGTGAAAGGCAGGTCAGAAAAACCTGAACAAAAAGAAAGAGAACAAAAGAAAGTATGGCATATCATTGGAAGAGTAAAGGATTTGCTGCGGGATATATAGCAAGACGATATGAAAACACATGGATGATAGCAATCCTGGGATCGATACTGCTTGATCATAAACATCTACAACGTAGAGCAAAAGCCCGTTCGACCGATGATATCATCAAAAATATTGGACCTAAATGGCAGAGAAAAGCACAGCGCTAGTTGAAAGCGTGCTGAAGAGACATTCATCTTGCAATAGATGGACGCTGGCTGAGTAATGATAACATTGCCGTGGGAGCATTTAATACTTATATATGTTCCTTAGGGTCACTTGGTGCTTGGTTTTCATGAATCGAATTCTTCTAGTGTGTTTTGCGAATGAGTGGTAACAACTTCGAGCAACTGTGTGTTATCAGATTTTACTTCAAACTCAAGTGATGGTTTTTTCCACTTCCCTCCTAAAAGTCAAGACATGTTTCTCTCTTATTGTCTTTTTCGAAATCATCACCAATTTATTAGTCATCATAAAATATTGTCACGGATTTTCAGATCCCACTACAAAATTTTGGTCCACAAAATGAATAGCTACCAGATGACTTTTGGGAATATAAACTCATACTTAAGAACCAGTAAATGTTTACCTGCCACCCCTTCAAAGCGGAAGTTAATAGTGTTGTTTTTCCAGGCTATGAGATTTTCCGCGGATAGCAGTTTTTTTTCATTTTATAAATACTTGCCGACGTCGCATCATCACCTTTATTTTGATCAAACCGAATTTAGTATTTTGTTCCATTGGCTCTTTAAAGTATTAGTTGAAAATAAAATTAAATATTTTTATAGTTATTCCCACACATGTCAACATTGTAATAACTAGCACTAATTTTTTCACACCACTATACGTTTTTACTGGTTCTCATCACATTGAGAAATACATAATTAACTTATTATTAAATTAACTGTTCAAAAAGTCTACCATATAATTCCTAGTAGAAGAAGCTTCTTCGATTGATAAAATATTGATAGCCAATAAATCATTCAGAATAATATGAAGAGTCGTTTGTTGACTCGTTGTCGAAAGAGTCGTTGGCTGAATTTATAAAAGTAAAACCATATATAAACACAAAAAAGTACTGGACAAATTATGGGAATTAACTTGAGAGACCATAGTTGAAATGGGGAAATATGGAATATAACAAAAGTGGAACATGTTATCAGGATATATGCAAGCACAAAAATAAATAAAATGAAAAGTAAACAAAACCTTCGTCCAATAGTGTTTTAAAATGCACAAAACAAATGTTGGTTGGACGATATTAAAGGTGTTGTTGGAAAATATTTGCATCAGATTACGCAAAATAGAACAACTTAAAATATTCAAGCGGAGAATTCAAATCAGGAACGGATGCAAAAATGCTCCTGAAGAAGAAGACTGCATAAATCATTCGGTTCTCTATTGTTGCTAATATCAGTGTTGATTAGAGATTATTATGTACAATGAAAATAGTAAGTGATTATGCACATAAATATTAGCGCTATCTTTGAAAGAATACAGATATTATGTAACAAAATATCTAATCTTTTGGCGCGTGGCTGAAATCTTCGGCGAATCATTAAAGAGGCCTCTGGTTCTTATACAATAAAAGATGTTTTAATTTGAATAAAAGTTCCTTACAAAGTTTCATGCAGAAACTATTGTAATACTTTAAGATGCTTATACTTGTGAAGTAATTAAACATTTAAGTGATTTTTAAGGTTCTGTTATAAAACCTAGAATAATTATGACAATCACAGTTAGGTTGTTCAATAGTACTTCGAACTGGGGGATGAAGGAATGCAGCGTCCAAACATTGCTGACATGATAAATGAAATGATCATTATGTGTCTGCCATAGAAATTCTTGAATTTACTCTTTATCATATTTTAGCAATATATGGGGAAAAGAAAGTTCTGTGTTGGCTTTCTTGGCTAATATACATATATTCTTAGTAAAAAAAAGTATTGACGTGCTTTATCATTCCCATCAAATCCAGCGTTTCCAATATTTATATTAAATCTTAAATATCCTTACTGAAATCCTCATTGAATGAATATTTTACATATAGTTATATTTTCTGTCATGTTTCATTGTAAAATTACATATATACATTTTAAAAGGTCCTTATATCTGAAACCAGTCCTTTAATTATTCTCTTTAAAAATATTTATCTACAATGATTTTTACAGCTTCTCCCATTCTCACCAACTCATTAATTTTTGCTAAAGGTCTTCATTGGTACTTTCTATTTTTCTACTTCCTTTGTTATTATTTTCAGTAAATTTTTGGATGTTACATTTAAAATGATGTTATCTTTGATGACTTTAAAGCTAAAGTTAAAGCTTTTTAACGCTAAAAGAATAAATAAAATTAGGTGAAACAGTTTTCCACAAAATCGGCAAATTCGTCTTGTTGGTGTCTGACATATAATTGATGTTTCAATTGATGTATTTTTTGACGGTCCTTAATATTTTACTTTATATTTTTCCATTTACCATCCACAATCTTAAATCAATGTAATTAATAATCTAATTTTTGGCACTTTGCTACTCAAACACCAACTCAAACACCAACAATTAAGACTCTAATCCGTTAATTCAGCGTATACATCCTTGATAATTGTATGTGGATGATAAAGTATTTAATTTAGGTCAGGTATGTCGTTGGAAGTATATTTTACCTGTAGAACATCGAAAATTTAGATAAAGACCTTTAATGGACTTTTTCTCAAGTGTTCATATCAAAGTAAGATTTTATAATGGATGTTATTACTCTACCTAAATTCGCTTAGATGCGAACTGAAAATGGAACTTAATGTATTGTACACTCTTGATTTAATATTAAAATTGAGCATCACTTTTGACTTTCATTTTAAAACAATGTTTTCTTAAATATAAATCCAATTCTTAAATATATAAAGGGTTAAATTTAATTTTCCTTAAAAATACAAAACCTTAATTGTTTTAATTCTGGGTTTTAATATGTCATTTCGTTGTAATTGGAAAGTACCTTCTTTGTTTTTAAATTTTTGTTCTAATACTTCTTTCATTTTCTTATGTTTTCTACGTTGTTTTGTTGCTTCGGATCCCCATTACTCACTATATCCTTCAATGCCTTGTCATTATATGCATTCTATATTAAGCGATGACAGTACTTGTCCTTGTTTCGGTTGTCATTATTAACCTTACTGATTCTGACCACTATTGACTATTAACTGCTATTAATATACCTTTCATTACTTAGTTTCGTGCTTCATTTTCGTTGTCCATGATTTCTTCACGAATATATTTTAACTTTATGATCTATTACAAGATATTTCATTAGATTTTTAATTTCAATTTAATTGGCGTTTTTGAGATTGTCAGGTTTTTAATTTTATTGGCGATTAATCGGATTCTTTTGATTCCGAAAAAATTAGCTCGAATTATATAATTACGGGAGAGTATTGTAACGTTTGGGTTTTCCCCCCGTTACATATGTACCCTCATCCTCCTTCCTATTTGTCCAACCCCGATCTCCGGCGGGCGTCACAGATTTTCTGCTTACATCCGTATGGGCGGCGACCTCTCTTATCTGTCTTCGGAAACACGCCGTCCATGATGCAGATTCCGCCATTCCTATCCCTTCTAAAATCCCTTGTATTACCGTCCCGCTTGGTACGACCGGCGCTGCTTCCAGGAATTTAGCCGACATTTGCAAATCTGTCTGCCGCCGATCTGCAGCGTGGCGTATTCTCCTAGCCCTTAGTATCGACAACCAAGGTGAGTTTTCTTAGTCTCAAGGCACTTTTGTGATTCCTTCTGTAGTTATATTTAGGGTCTACTACAACCTCCATCGCAACCACGATACACCAATAAGCATACCGTACTGATTCCGTACGTTACCAGTTACGTCACCAGTTGAGACGATCGAACGTAACTTGCTATACCGTTGTACCATATATCTTTCCATCATTACATTATTATCGTTGCCGTATTAGCCGAACCGAATATCCGATACCTGAAGGCTGTAGTACCGTAGATAAGTACTTAGAGAATAAGCATTTCCTTATTGTGATTGGCATAGGCCTCCGCTGGTGCCCAACTTTTGATTTTCTTTTAGTTATTGCTAAGCATCTCTTTTCCCTTTTCTTATTTTTTTTACACATAATTATAATTAGTTCATTAGTTAATATAAACATATAATTTTATTTCAACGTTGTTTCTGGGCACGACCTAAAGCTCTCACTTACGTACCCAGCCCCGACATAAAAAGCTAGCCCGATAAGGTGAGTACGTTGCCGTATAATGACCTTAGTTTGATATGTATTGTGTTCTATAACAAAAATTGTTCGTTTCATTCATCTGTTATTATTTGTCAGAAATTATTGTTTGGTTGGTCAGAATATTTAATGATATGCTCCATATAGACTTGATACTACCACACCGCCCTTTTTATTTATTCGGAAACTTGTAACAGTTAAGGTATTATGCCTTGTAAATCAATCATATGACAGTTTCAAACTATATTTCGGAGGTTATTTTGTGGCGAAAAATCAAAAGATTTTCCTCCCAAAGTGGAGCAATAAAATCGCCTGGAAAATAGTAAAATATTATTAAAGAAAATCGTCAATACTTTATTCAACAAAGTTATTTTATTTCATAAACCTATCTCATTTTTAATTTTATAGAGAATTGAAAAAAAAAAACATTCTGAACAACTTATAGTTCTCAAAATGTAAAAGTGTTAAAGAACATTGGAAGAAAATTGATATTGTTTCAAGATAAATGATCAAAATTCTAAATTTCTTTAACGCATAAGCAAACAAAAACTAACGAAAACCATCGGAGAGACTAACATTTACCAAATTGAAGAAATTGGCTACTTATGAAGCTTCATAAAAATCACTATGGGGAAGTTAATAGTATATAGCAACGAGAACATTCAAGTAGGTAAAATTTTTTTAAATCTATTTATATAAATAAATCAAATAAAAAAAATCAAATGCTGTTCGTTGGTAAGCTCACTTGAGAACGGCTGGACCAATTTGGCTATTTTTTTTTTAATGTTCGTAATAGTCCGAATAAGATTTTTTGGGAAAGAAAAATTGGAAAAGTTGTTCGGAAAATTGAAAAATTCGGGACAAACTAAAAGTGTTTTTTTTTCTGTGGGATTTTTTTATGAACTCAAGACAATAACTCACGATTCGAACGATGGATATACATAATTCTTTTTTTTGATTTATTCATTATGGTCTTGGAAAAGTTTCCAAAAGAAAAAAACAATCACAAACAAGTTTATTGAAATTTGAACAGGTCAACGTCTGTCGGGTCAACTAGTATAATATAAAATTAATACATTCGAGCTGATAACATTTCTAGCCTATCAATGAAAAATCAAATTGCAACTATACCTTTATATTTTAAAACAGTATATCATAACTTCAGTTCGATTTCTCCAACGCTTCTGTCTCTTTTGCTGAAGCAGGTTTCCAGAAGTTAAGTAATTTCTTTTTTTTAATCGATTTCCAATATTTTTACTTTCATCATTTTAGTTCATCTCCACAATAATATTTTCTCACTTTTGGCATTTCAGCTGGCCTACTTCTTGATCTCTTATCGTGCGTCTTAATCTCCAATATCTTTTTAATTAGTTTATATCTACTCAAAGTATGTTCCATGCTCCGTATTTTGCTCTGCAGTCTGTTTATTAGTACCCAGCTTTTCGAATAAACAGTCTATATGTGATGTATTTCTAAGATTTTCAAGGATCTCTGTTAGTGTTTGTACACTTTCTTGGTTCCGATTGCTGTTTATATGGGCTGCCAAGTATTTATATGAGTCATTCAGGTTTAATATAACTTATGTCACTGTCTGGATTTTCTGTTGATTTACCGGGAGTCATGACTTAAACCCAAATAGTCCTTCATGTCTTAATCCCTCAATAAGTGTTACCTTATTGCCAATGCAAACAATATTATTTACTCTTATAAAGTTATTTTTGTTTTAGTATATACATTTCAACTTGTAAAATATACACTCTCACAAAACACTTTTGCAAAAGTACATATGGCTAATAAAAAATTTTCTTTTCGTCTGTAAACGAAATATTTTTTTCCAACTTTGTCATCTAGCATCTAGCTAAAAGAAGCTTTCATAATATGTCCCGATTATTGTTTTACTACCAATGGAATTGATTTTACCTTCTTCATAACATTTACGTAATCGTTACTTTTATTTTGACTGCTACTTCTATTCTGATCTGTAATGTTAGATACATGTCTCATGCATAATTGGAAAATGATCCAAACACGAATTTTGCACATTGATTCCAAAAAAATTCTGTATATTTAAATTTAAATTTCGAAAGTCGATTTTTACGAGATCCATACATTTTCTTAAATTTTTCCGTTTAAAAAAACATCTACATTGTACAGTTAATTAGCTATGACAACTGTTTTTAAATATATCTAGCAGTAGAAACAAGCACTACAATTTAACTCCACCGTGAAATGGGATATAGACCTATCAACACCGTTACCAACGTAAAAATGTAAGATCAGCATTACATCCATTTCATTTAGAAATATCAAAAATATAAAGTTATTTCACTTAAACATGGTAAGAGTAATATTATGTCTAACAGGGAGAATTTTTCCCTAAAATACATTTTGTGATAATCATGTCTCTGTTATAATATATCTTAACTTGTTTAAGGCTTTAGTTTTAGTTTAATATGGAAGTTCTTATTACATTGATTTGGAAAACTTCAAACTAGGACCGTGGGGTTAAAAAAATTAATATTATTTTTATGATGGCAATTCCAAAGTTAACAGGGTTAACAAAGTTAACAGGGTTAACTTTATGAAATAGTATCAAATTTTTACTATTTTTTAATTCATTCGAGCATTAAAATCATTTATAAAATTAAAAATATTTTGTAATATTCGCTCGATAGCACACAATTTAACCTAAACTCAGAAAAAAAAAACGTCATGTCAATTAGAACAAAACATGCTTTCAAGACTATAGACATATTTATAAAAAGTCAAAACAAAGCAACAATTTTCTGTTTTGTTGTTCCTATGTGAATCAAAAATAATATTAAACGATCTCATCAAAAATACTTATTGGGAACCCCAGTTACATGTTAATTAAAACAATACCTCTATAAAGATGTGAAGAAAACAAGAAAATATACACCTTGTACATGGATTATACAGAATGCTTCAGGTGAAAAAATAACAGACCTCGATGGCATTTTAACCGAATGAAAACACTATAGCGCATATCTCATTTATAAACACGTAAACCTAATGTTTTAAAAACTAAAATTGTGATAGTGTATTTTTTAAAAAGAAATAAAACAATTTTTTACTTTGTTATCTACCACTTTTACTTATCACTTAAAAGTGATAGATAACAAAGTAAAACATTGTTTCATTCCTTTTTTAAATCATAAATTATATACGTTGTCTAAAATATAATAAAGCCCCAGGTTTTGATGGAGTCACCTGCCAAAAAGTGTTGGACACCGAATTATTGCCAGAAGATTGATCTATCTCAGCATTTATACCTCTACAAAAAAAGGATATAAAGAGAAATGCCAAAATTAGCGCCTTTAGCGCTCATTCCACATGCAAAAATCTTCCCCCACATTATCAAAAAACGCTTAAAATCTTACTAATATCGACAAATTTCCTAAGAGCAGACTGGATTCCAGGCAAAGGTCCGGTATATCTATGTTTCCTTGATTATCGAAAAGCATTTGACAGCCTAAAATGGGAGAAATGACAAATTCTGCGGGAAATGGAATTATCAGATCACCTGATTGGCTTAAATTATCATCAGAACGTAAAAAATAGAGCAGCGGCGAAAATTGAGGATTGCCCATTCGATGAGTTTTGAATCAATAAAAAAAACCAGCCAAGGATGAATCATATCGCCATCTTCAGAACAACAACATGCCCAACATCAGTTAAATAGGGCAATTTAAGGAGATAAGTCAATGCGTTTATCTTGCGGCTTTAATATCGAACGAAGGAGGTAACATTCATGAGATCAGAAGATGATGCAAAATGACAAGAAATACAGTCTGAAATTTGCAAAAGAACTAAGAGACAGGGACATAACACATGAAACAAAAAGGCAGATACTAAAAACAGTTTTTCCAGTATTGCTATATTCTATGCAGCTATCCATATCCGGCTGAAACCATTGACCGTTAAAAAACAGGATTACAGGCTCATTGAAGTTTGGTGCTGGAGATGGGTCCTTCATACTCTGTGGACTGCCAAACAAACAAACGCATTTTTTATTCAAGAAATTTATGAATTCACAAGCTATCCTAAATTATTCATGAATGGATACTAATATTATTCAACCATATTGAACGCATTGATCTCAATAACCTAATAACCTAGAAAGATTGCTGGTCGTACAGGGACAGGTGGAGATGGACGGCTCTAGATTACGCGGCAGACCACCAAAAAAATGGCTAGACCAAATAAAGACCCAACCTTCGTCATCTCTCCAATAGGTAACCAATGAAGCCAGAAATAGAGAACGCTGGCAAGAACTAGTCCGAAAATAACGCAAAACGGACTCTTGTGTAAAGAAGAATACGAAGAAGAAGGAAAGATGTTAACCAAAGCCAACAAATGCAACCTATTACGGTTTTTCGAAAAATATTATTGCATCGTTCTTTGATTATTTCGGCCATGTGATTGCTGTAGCTCTTCAAAGTCATTCAACTGTTAATGTTAATTGATGCGCCATTTGTATGCCAGATATCATCATTTATTATTCTAAAAATAAACGAAATTTCCGCACTATCCTTTATCATAACATAGCAGTCAAGCAATTCATATTTTGAGGCAAAATACATCTAATAATGGTTTTATCTACCGTATTCTCAAGTTTAATCACTTTGTGATGTATGCTTCTTCTCGAATATGTTTAATTACTTGTTACCGTACCGATAGAGAAATTTGTCTAAATTGAATTGCTACAGAATATGGTTGATTAGGGACTATCGTTGTTAAAACCGTCAAGAGAAGTATTTCTGTGCTTCCCGATTCAGGAGCACATGGGTATGCCATACATGCCCATATGTCTTTGATTATTAATATCTTTTAATTAAATTATCCAATTTTTTTTTTTTAATTTAATCTTTAATCAGTATAGAAAAAGACTATATCAATAAAATATTTCAAAAAATAATAGTATTTACTAATAACATCGAAAAAATCAGCAAAAATTACCAAGAAAATGTTAAAATGAGGTGTTCTATTCAAACTCTCATATCTAGGCGAAATTATTAAAGAAACACTTTCTTCCAACGGCATTTAAAAGGAGACTTAATGTACTTTCAGATATTTATTACATAATTTGGCATTATTTGAAAAAATATATTTATTTAGTTAGGTAAAATTTACTGGTATGATTGTCTGTAAAAACCGATTCGGTCTCGCTTTCACTTTCTGTCGAAAATATCAGCTGCATTATATACCGCTTCTAATTCAGACGCATGGCGAAAACGGGAACGCGTTGTAGCGTTCACAAATTCTTAATTGCTACAGGTAGCATTCGTAAATTGTTGATCACCACTGGTAGGTTTATTTCGGACAAATTCTTAACTGAAAGAGCTCCGGTATCGTTTGGACAAGGCAAGACAGTCTAACTCCAAATCTCCAGGTGAGCGGACGTTTTCGCGCCTTACCCTTCCGACCGAGGTACGTAGGTTTGCTGGCCAAGTCACGCTTGGGTTGATTTTTCTGATATTCTTATAGAGGGTTTTACGACCCGGCAGCAGAGAATCCGATCAACAGACATCAGGACATTGACCGACCACTTATTACAGAGCCCGACCATCGTGGAAACCTTACACCTTTTTGGGGCCACATGGCACAGTAGCCGGTTGGTCAGATCGAAATTATTTCGGGACCTCCGCATAGGGATACAGGACTGCCCGCAGTCGTACTCAGTATTTTTGGACACCCAGTACCTTGACAGGCAAGGATATACAACATCAGGAAATAAGGCCAGATAAACACTTTTTTTATTATATTTTCATGTACCGTTAAGGATTGCAGTTACCATTTATTTTTCACAAATACATTATTACCATAATTTCTTATACTGATAATGGTCACGTTATCGCCTTATATTTTTTATCTATTTGCTCTCTGACTATTCTTGGTTACCCTAGCGTTATATATTTATCTTTTTACTATTGTCAGAATAGAGGAAATAACCTCTAATTTCTAAGTATAGGAACATAGAGACCAGCTGGTGTAATTCAGAGCTGTGTGTTTAATTTTTGATTTTTTCACGATAAGGTTTGGAGAACCACCTTCCCTAAGCCTTCCCGTGTCTTTTGTTTGATAGTTTTACTTATTCCTTTTTTTGTGCTTTGTGTCGTTCTTTTTTGAGTGTGCTTTTATTATATATATATATATATATATATATATATATATATATATATATATATATATATATATATATATATATATATATATATATATATATATATATATATATATATGTATAAAATTCTAGTAAACCGTAAAATTCTAGTAGACCCCTTCCCGGTTCCAGGGTCTTTTCCGATATATGAAGTAAACGGGTGGCGCTCGACTTTTGTCGTGGCTTCATTCTGTCGTGGACCTTCTTCCCGGTGCTCCCGGCGAACAGCTGCCATCGCTGTGATCTATATATTTTTTATTTTGTTTCAAACGAGAAAATAATAGGTCACAGCGTGTTCATTTTGATTTAGATAAAAGATGATAGAAACCAATAAATAAATGTTAGAAAAATTAAAAATTAAAGGTTTCAATAAAAATACAAAAATATAATATTTATGATTTACTTACCACAAACTGTGTAAAGATTAAAAAAAAACACACTATTTGTGCAAAAAGGTTATTTAACGGTTTTTATTTATTGACAAAACACTGACATAACAACAGCACTGGGTGGCGTATACCCATAGACTGACTACGGTTATTTATATTTTTGTTAGTATTCACATCTTAAGATGGCTATGGTGTTGGATCTGTAATGGGAATAGTAAAAACTTTCCCCCACTCAACGTGATCATTTATAAAGGAAAACAAATATATACACTTATTGACATTAAAAATATGCATATTACCACAAACAATTTACTCCAATAATTGAAAAATTATTCACTTTGCATAACAGGTCCGTATTTTAATAAACATGCAGTTTTAAATATATAATATACTTTAATTCCGAAAAACTATAGGAAAAAATTGTTTCGAATACGTTACTAGCAAATTCCATATTTTGTGACCTATTTTTCAGTTTTGTGATGAAAACAAAATGGATCAACTTCCAGCCTTCAAATCATTAACAAATTCTATTAAACTATAATTAATTACTTGTAAACCGATAAAGTTTAATTTGTAATGATACAGAAGAGGCTGACCAAAGTTTAAATTACATTCCTTATTCGGATCGTATCAAGTCCCATTTACCTTAAAATATCTCCATTAGAGGGTTATATCACTTGGGTATGCTTAAGCGGGTAGGGGCCAATAAGGATAATTTTCTGGGGCCTCAACGTAAAATAGGATTCTCGAAGCGTATGACCTTGCTGAATACCTTATCCTGTTCAAGGCACACAGCTGTTAAGGATGTCTCCAACGTATTAACCGAAGAGGGTTTTAATGAGAAAGATATCTTAAATTGAAGGACTTGTAATATAGATTTTTAATTGAATTTATTTAAGAAGTTTCAAAATTACATTTTTTGTATTTGTATTGATTACTAGAGTACCCGGCTATGGGTTGCTGTAGCTCAGTCGTTAAATAATTAAATCAAAATGGAAATAAATCGAAATCTAAGAAAATTTAATTTAACAATGCAATCGGAAACATTGCAAATGATAAGTGACAGCAAATGTCAAGAAGCACGCTGTCCGTTCAACAGATGGCGCTCCCATTGTCGTAAATATTTTGCCTAGCGTGTGTTACTTCTACGTCCAACAGTTTTTCAAAAAAAAAAACATGTTTTTACTTGTCACAGATGTGACATCTATATAATAGTATACTAAAATACGCGCGTATTCTAATGCAATGTTATGTCAAAATTTCAAGGCAATCGGTGAAGAACTTTAAGAGATTTAAGATTTTGAACCAACCAACATTTACTTTTTTATTTATATAGATTTTTATTTAAGAAGAAACGTTTAACCAATGTTCATAAACCTCAAGGTTGGAGATCGTAGGTCAAATGATCATTTATGTTAATTATACCTGTACATCGTTATATCTTTGAATATAATCAATTTTATACTTTTTGTAAATTTTTTCGTACCTCCTTAATCCATATTTTAGTTGACGTAAGTCCCTCTTCTTACCACCTATACCACTTTTCAATTGTTTCACCACTTATTAACCTCCTTTGTTGCCCTTCTTTCTGGTGATCTTGCCACATGCCCTAATCATCTTATATATCTCAATTTTGGACTTTTTGGACTTCCTTCGAAAATTCCTATCAATATTTTCTTTCCACATTTAGGATCTTAAGAGTTCGGCCAATACTTTGCAATATATGTTCAACCTACAATGATTAAAAAGCTAAAACTATACAAAGGCTTTTCTCAAAGTACTTTATCTGGGGTTATAACATATCGGTCAATAAGTTCCCGGGCTGACAAATAAAACACACTTTTTTGCAAATTTTGACTTTACGCCCCAATATATTCTCCTTGAAGAACAATACAATCATTGGAACACTTTTCTAACAGTTCTATATCTTTTTTATAGAACAATTTCTCTTTGCCTTCAAAATATCCTTCAGTTTCGGCAATTACCTCTCAGGAAACAGTCACTGAGGGCCAGATCTAAAGAATGCGGTGAATGAGGAATTAATACGAAGTGCAACTCATGTAATCTAATCGTGTAGCTATTGTTGGCAACGATTTGTGATGCGGCGCACTGTTGATGAAACAGCACTTTTTTCTTCATTTGGAGACTTTTTTGAGATCCAGTCCTTCAAACGAACCAATAACGCTATGTAATATTCCATATTGATGGCTTTACCTTCTTTCTCGAGATAATCAAAGGACAATATTCTAGGTAATGTTTATCAAGCCATTGTTTTGATTCAACGGTATTTTTATTCACAAAAAGCAACGATTAATCAACACATGAAATCCTTTTTTTTATCATTGTTTCGAAAGTAAAACTAACTTAAAGCACACCACGGAAACTAGTAAACAAATTGTCATGAAATGTTGACATAATGATTGAAGGTTAGCACAGTTGACCACTGGTAAGAACTTTTTGTAAGTGAAGCCATCTATATGTCAGACCGGGGACTTATTGCCCGATGTGTTAAAGATTTAGGATTAAAAGCAACCAAGGTTATTTAGCAACTGGACCTACAGCTTAACGCAGGCTCCGAACCACGGTCCTCAGCTACCGATTAACCCTGGCAAGCACTCCTCTCAGGCTACCAACCCTTGGTGCTTAACTTTAAGTCTCTGGAGCAGCCTACCGACTAACGAGTGGAGTGACTAATGTAGAATACCTCTCAGAAGGCATCCGGCCTTACCCAGCCTTGAACTAGCGTGACTGAGAGGAAATATCTTGTCGCATTTTACTCTCTTGCATGTTGAAATGCAGTACGCAAGCTTGGTCTCTCCTTGAAACGATCATCCATCAAAGTATTAACCGCACCAAGCGACAAGCGATACAAGTTGCCGGATTACAAGAGATACCAACATCCCAATCTATCTGGGGTTATACTAAAATTGAAATCAGTATTTGTGTTTCAGATCGTATTTGGTTTAAACTATCCTATAGGATTAATTTTTCTATTTTTCTATTGGAACATGCTGATCTAAAATACTTTATTCTTTGGATCATATAAGACTTCTCTTACTTTATTCTATGGTTTGCAGACTAATATCCACTTTTTTTAAAATCTTGTGTAACCTTCGTGTTAATTGGGCAAAAAAATGGTATTACCACGAATTTGGTTTCGTTCTATTGCTTTTGAAAATTTTTGAATAATTTTTGAATAATTTTCTAAACATATGTTTTCTAATTTACTTTTACTTAATTATATGCAATCTCAATTATCAAAAAAATACACAAAATATATAAAAAGGGGAATACAAATTATAGAGAATTATATTAATGACTCTGTCTACATATGTATATACAACAACCATAGCCCCTATTTACCCCTATCGAAGATTCTACGACTCAAATGTTCAAGTGTTCAAGGGATCAAGTGTTCCTTCTACCAGCAACTCTCTGAAGTCATGGATAACAGACATAAGCGCCATGAGGTTATATTAACAGGGAACCTTAATGCTAGAGTCGGCTTAAGATCGGATGATGAAGTGGTTTGAGAATAGGGTGAGTATACACTAAATAGCTCCGGAGAACTGTAAATAACATAGAATAGAGCATTGTAAATAACATCGGTTAAGAATTATAAATGGATTTTTTGCACAAAAACACCTCCACAATTATACATGGGACATATCCTGTCTTCAACAAAAATCCGCCATTCACTACATTATAACAAAATAGCAATCCGATTGGGATACCACGATTGTAGAGTGAAAAGAGGACTGAAGTGCAGATCGGATCACTATTTGGTACTGTTACTACTGATATGTGCATTCACAACAAGAACGTAGAAAAAATATGAAAGACTAAATCCTTGATGAGCGAAACAAAAGAAAAGCGAACAACAAAGAAAATTACATTTGCACCAACAAGATAGAATCAGAAAATTATATCAAAATCACCTGAGAGTCGAGCTACACAAAATAGAGGTATGAGAATGAATGTGTGGAGAAAGAATATGAGAATATAAAAAATGCACTGCATAAAACCGCTACAAAAGCACTGGGTAGAAAAGAAAAAAACAAAAAATAAGACAAAACAAGCTTGGTTCACAGAAGAAATATAAGAATTAAACAGAAAAATCACTTATATAATAAATGGTTAACCAAAACAACTGAGGAAAGGAGAGAAGAATAAAGAATAGGGAACTGAGACACAAAATAAATGAACATAAAAATCGATATTGGGAGAGATGTGTAAAGATAAAGAGAAGGTGTATAGAGATGGATAGTTTTATTGCAGAATCACAATACATCGAATTTCTAGGAAATCTTTAGAAACAAATTGAAGAAGACAACCCAATCTTAATACAAGAAGATAAAGTTGAACACCAAAAATAAATGAAAAATATAACTAATAGAACTTGCCAAGTATCGGTAACAACGAATTGTTTAAAGACTGGCAATGTTAACGAATAATTGATATATCGTCGTGATAAATCACGATGAATACCTCAAGAACCGAAAATCTCTTGTCAAGATCTCTCTTTCACAAAGGAATTAAGAAACCCACAATTAACCAAACCAAAACAATCTATAAAGGACTTAGCATAACCAGACTTTTTGGAAAAATTCTCCAAAATAAATTATAATCAGATTTAGTACAAATAATTAGCGAAGATCAATGCAGTTTTGTACCCGAAAGATCATATATAGATAATCTCTTTACATTCCAGCAGTTAACAGAAAGGAAAATGGTATTTTCCTTTCTGTTAATATAGGTCGTTTTCTATAGGTTGATAAATATCAGATGAAATACACTTGATATTTTTATCGACCTATAGAAAACGTATGATTACCTACCTCGACATAAATTATGGGAAGCACTACAGACATACCAGAAACGAACAAACGACTAATTGCCATAATTAAATAAGTGTATAGAAACAATATATATGATATCAAAATCAGACAAAGGAGTCCAAAATAACAACACGAGTATTACGCCAAGGGTGTAGCTTAGCACCGGTGTTATTTAAAGCATATGTACAAGTGACATTAAGGGATTGAAAAATAAATTAACACTATCTCTTTTCAGTCCACTTTGCGGACGACGAAATAATACTAGCACAAGACGCATATGACTTAGAGTTCATGACAAAGAGACTGTATATAGAATACAAACAATGGATGGTACATGTCAATTTGGACAAAACTGAATATCTAGTGATCACTAGCAACACCGAATTTCAAATGTTAATAATTGATGACGCGATGATCAAACAAGTTTATGAGTATAAATATTTGGGAGCACTAATCGACAAAAATGATATAGGGGAAAGAGAAATAAACATCGAATAAATGAGAATAAAGAGAGTAGTAGAACAATTATAGGGTGCATTAACCCTCCAGTGGTCGCGCTATGGACTGTGAGACCCAGTGCAGTGAAAATTGTTAATATTTAAAAATGTTATACGAATGTATTTTTCGTAAGGTTATTAACAGTTATTTGCAGATACGTATTTTTTAAATTACCTATAATTTCATCCGAATTATAAAAAAAGTGAGAATAGTTGTTATATAAAATGCGAGTTAACAAAAAACATTACTTTACTCAGATGAACTACGAAAAAGAAATAAAACGCCTAGAACAATTGTATGATTAAGTATGTGGAGTAGTAGTTCCTGAAAATAAAATTCAAGAATGAAATATTGGAGAGAATATGGAAGATACAGTTTTTGTGATTGGTGAATGAACAGAAAAACGAAATATTTTTTGTAAAAGCTGTGGTACTGGGCTGTGCTTGGAACATGTTAACGTAATTTGTAGAGAATGTTATGCCAGGTTTCAAGAAAACTAACGCCTAATTTACTAGAATATGGACTACGAGAAAACTTTTATATATATATATATATATATATATATATATATATATATATATATATATATATATATATATATATATATATATATATATATATATATATATATATATATATGTATATATATATATATATATATTTATGATAATAAAGTAATTGTAATATTAATGGTATTTTATTGTACATTGTTACTGTAAGTTGTTATCGAGTAGAAAGTGAAAAATATGTTTAAAATAATTTACTCAAGAAAATTTATTAATCATTATTATAAACACCTAAAATCTCAGTGAAAATAGCTCTTGTTTTCAGGAAATAAACTGTGTATAAAGTATGTACTATTAAACTCAGAATTATGTGAGATTTTTTAATTTTATTAATTCTTTTGGCCTCACGGTCTACGAGACCGGCGCGACCACTTACTTCATAAAATTTCACGTCAGTAGTCTATAGTCATACAAGGAGACTCAAAATGAAAATAAGAAGAGACTAAGACGAGTTCGTTTTATATTAGTATCATCATAGGTGACGAACCATCATTTTATGTGCAGAATCGATCTTATGTTATGGCAGTTAGATAGGGGTAATTAACACCGACTTTGAGAGAAGACTCCAAGGATAAGGTTCTGTGAATAGAGCGCATAATTAATAACGAAATTTAGAATCAAATAAACACAACTACTACTACATCAGATGATTTAATCTCTCTGATTAAATAATCTTCTAATAATGCTAACATGGTTAACGAAACGTGCGTCTAGAAGTTTCAAAAAGTGATTTGGTGTTTAGTTGGAGATCTTCCGAAGGTTCCAATAGAAGAATTGAACAACTAATGCGATAGACTGAATAAAAGTAACAGATTTGCGCTGGTTCGGACACCTTATGCAAATGAACGTCAACTGATGGCCTAAAAGACTATTCCAGTCCAGAAAAGAAAAATTAATTAATCTACCTACCATAAAGTTTAAACTAGCCATTTTATTACGGAAACTATAATCGTTAGGAATATATCTGAAAGTGGTTGTAAGTTTTCTTAAAGAGGTAAAAATCTAACTATAATAAATCTAACTACTAATATTCATTTTTATTATGCCTCATCCAAAAATGGCTATACGAGAACAGTCTGAAAAGTTTCCAGCCTCAAAATAAAGAAGTTACTCGTCAAAAACATTCTAGTAATATAACAGAAGGAGCTGATATTGCGCATGCTTTTCTAATCGTACTTGGCGTTGTGACGTAAAGTGGAGACGTAGGAGTTGTATTGATGATTATTTTTAACGTATTGTGCAATAGTTTTGATTAGGGTGTCTTAGTTTAAGTAATAACAATTATTGCTAAATTATTTGATATTCGTTTAATATTTAAATTTAAGATGAGGTGCGCTATAATCGGTTGCAATAAAAGTGATAAGGGAAAGCACGTAGATAAAACAATTATGTTTCTTCGTTTTCCCTCCGATCCAGACGTTAATAAAATATGGATAATTGCATGTCGGAGAAGTGACGATTTTAATGATAAATCACCATGTATTTGTTCCAAACATTTTATAAACACAGATTATAAATGGCACCTCCAACAAAAGTTATCAGGGTTCAAAAACATGATATATCGACAATTAAAGGAAAACCTAGTTCCCACAAATATAAATACCAAAAGAACAGTCAATTAGTGTAGAAAATGCTTCTCGATGTGAACGAACTAAGCGAAGGGAAATGATTAAACGTGTGAAAGAGTTATTAAATGTTGCAGATTGCCAAATAAGATAACTATATAATTGTATGGACTGTTGGGTAAATAGCATAATTTCTTTGGATAAATATTTTTTAACAGTGGTAGTATTAGTCTTACCTATGCTTTGCACAGTGGCATCATCGTAACCGATGAGGTTTATCCGAGGTGCGATTATTGCTGGGAGACGTTAAAGTGAATTCATTTGTGATTTACTTATTGGTTAAAGACGACACCCCCCCCCCCCCCCTCCTCGTGGACTCCTGGTGGAAACGACTGGCCGGCAATTAGTCGTGTTATTGACCTGTGACACGCCATAGGCTAAGAGGTGTAAGGAAAAGGGTTGGGGAACCCTTTCCAAAAGGGCGGGCTGGGAAGGCTCTGCCGAGGCTCCGGCTAGGCCAGCCCTTCTGGTGCTGAGCGTTTCAGCGAGACAGTATGAAATTTCAATATGTGAGGCAAAAGAGGCAAAGAGATCCGGCTTCTGGAGTGGATTCTAGCGAAGAAGAGGATAGTATGCCTGGGAAAAGAGTTAGTGACTCCATAGATAATATGAACATTGAGCTTAGTGACTTGTGGGACCTTATTGGCGAGCACTTCGGTAAGGTGTGATGCTGGCTTAGATCAAGTGGAGGACAAAAATAAGAAAAAGGAAATGAAACTGCACTTGAAACACGTCAGATCGAAAATAGAAGAAGAAAATAGAAGAAGTCATCAACAGGCCAGCAAAATCATCATATCGACCCGTGACAGGAGTGCGGACAGTCTGGACGAAATTAAGAGTATAATCCTTGCATAGAATGAAAAAATCTCTGAACAAAATAAGAAGATCGATAATGCAATCTCTTGCAGGATGGAGACGCCATCGTATGCAAACATCACCGCTAGCAACGCTGTCAAGGTTAGTGGGATAAAGAAGCCGCTTGCCGTACCTAAGTCATCTAAGATTCAGTTCTCTAAGTCGGTGGACGGGAAGGACATGTCTGGCGAAAAACTCAAAAAAATAGTGATGCAGAAGATATCACCCAGCACTTTGGGCCTTAAGCCAACGAAAATATACGCCAAGAAAAATAATAAGGTGATTATAGAAACTTGCTCCAATAATGACGTTAGCAAAATTGCTAACTCGGCTGTTATCAAAAAGCTAGATATTCATGTCGCTTCAGTTGGTAAATACAAACCGAGACTAACTTTATTTAACGTTCCTTCGAATATACAGAAGGAAAGCTTAAAGGAAGAGACCATTGAGCAGAATTTCACGGCATGGTCGGCTGAAGAACTGGAAATTAATCCAATCTTTAAATTCATTGAAGTTAGTGCGGAAGCAAGGAAGAAGCTACTCCAGAAAGGTCTGATATATATGGGATGGCATTGGTGCAAGATCGAAGATCGGGTGCAGCTGACGGTTTGTTACAAGTGTCAAGGTTTAGGTCACATCTCCACTAGGTGCACCGCCGAAACGGCTTGTGGTCACTGTACTCAGAAGCACGACACACGTAGTTGCCCTAATAAAAATAAAACTGAAGAGCATAAATGTATACTCTGTGTACAGGCCAAGATGACGGATGTTAGACATCGTGCGAGAGACACGAAATGCACGATTTTCAAGAGAAGAATGGAGGCCTTTGTTGCGAACATTGATTTTGGGAATAACGATGAATAAGAAGAATCATGTGAAGATCGGCCAGCAAAACTTACACCACAACTATGCTGCGACGTTGGACTGCTTGACGACTACTATTGAAAGGAATTTGGATATATTATTACTTCAAGAACCCTACACTTGGGTGAGAAATGGTCTCCGCACTGTTCCTGGTCTGGGTAGGTTTGGTCTGATTGCTGATCAGAACGTTCAATTCAAGGCATGCATTGTTATAGTTAACCCGTCATTTCATGGGTTAAAGATTTCTCAACACACCTCTACGCGGGAGTAAGTTAGTAGTCTGTAGTGCCTATTGGTCGCCTGCAGGAGATTTCGTTGTAGAATCGCAACTGAGTAAAATCAGAGTGATCTGCAATCAATTTAGTTTCAACCCTTTACTACTAGGTATAGATTCCAACGCACATCACCCCGCATGGTATTCACGAGACACGAACAACAGAGGAGAGACCCTTGCTGAATTTTTAACTACTGAAAATCTACACGTGCATAACATCAGCAAAACTTTGACAACATACAGCAGCATGTTGGACGACAGCAACATAGATATTACAATTGATAATCACAGAACCCTCGATAGACTGAAGAATTGGAACATCTTGGAGGACACATTGAGTGATCACAGATTAATCACCTTCTGTTGGGAATTAAATTACGATCTAGATCAAATAATATTCAAAACGTGCATGAATAGAATTGACGTGGAAAAAGCATTTGACATGGCCATCGCGGGCTTGGCTAGAATAGAGCGAATGCTCTGGGAACCGACGATTTCACACATTGATAAAAGGGTTTTGGAATTATAAAAGTTACTTAGAGATATCACTGAAGAGACGGTTCCTAAGAGAAGAGTCTTCCATTCCAAGCCTATATGGTGGAATGAAAATATTAAATCAGTCAAAAGAGAATGTTATAGACTCAGGAGAGATTATCAGAGAGAAACGAATGCGGAAGAACGCATAGGAAAAAAGAATAGATATTTGGATATGGCGAGGAGATTACGCCAATTAATTAAAAGGGCTAAAAATGAATCGTGGAACACGTTTGTGTCAGAACAATTAAGAGAGGATCCGTGGAGTATTCCATATAAGGTGGCTTCTGGCCGAATAAAGGGTACAGGGAAAATCGTAGAGTCTATTAGAACAGGGCTAAATGAAGAGGATAGAACTATAGATTTTGATGAGACAGCGGAGATCATCATTAACGAGTTCGTAGTGGAGGATAACATAATGGAAGATACTCCTGAGCATTCGCTCAGGAGAATGACTGCGGAGGATTTTGAAGAACATCACGGAAGGATCTTACATATTACCAGAGAAGAGGTTGAAGGAAGCTTGTCGAATATAAATATCAAGAAAGCGCCGGGACCGGACGGCATTCCGGGCATAGTGCTTAAAACATTGGCGGTGGCCATTGCGGACCTGCTCTGCAGGATATACAGTGACTGCCTCCTCCTCTCGTATTTCCCCAGAAGATAGAAGGAGGGCCTGCTCGTGATGATTCCGAAACCAGGAAAAAATGCAGAATATTTAAAGTCCATAAGACCGATAACGTTATTGCCGATATTAGGTAAAATTTTTGATTTCTTTATCCGGGAACAGCTTTTTCATTTCACGGATGATCAGGCTTTTCATCATGCCAATCAATACGGTTTCATCAGGGGCAAAAGCACTAATCAAGCTCTTCAAAAATTCACCAACAAAGCAAGAGAGAGCACGTATAGATACACAGCCGGTATTTTTTTAGATATCAAGGGCGCTTTTAATAATGTTTGGTGGCCGGCCGTGCTACACGCTTTAAAAAGCAAGAATCCTCCGAAGTACTTGTTCGGGATGATGGTTTCCTATTTTACAGATAGACATGTCAGACTCGATATCGGGCCGGATGCGGTTCGAAAAACTCTTCAAAGGGGATATCCTCAGGGCTCGAAACTGTGCCCGACAGTGTGGAACCTGATCGTGGACGGTTTATTATTGGAGTTCGATGCTCTTTTTGATTTTGAAATGATCGCATATGCGGACGATCTGGCTATCATTGTTGGGGGCAATAGTAGACCAGCCTTGGAGGTTAGCATGAATCAGGCCTTGGAGGTTGTCCATAACTGGGCAGCTTCTAACAAACTTGAAATTGCATCCGATAAGTCCACGTACCTGGTGTTCGGTAGGAAGTTAACAAGGAATCCCACGGTGAAAATCGGTGGGGATTATATCAAAAGATCCAAGCAGACCAAATATCTAGGCATTACGGTGGATGACAAGTTGTCATTCACATCACATATTAAACTCGCTTGTGAGAAAGGGAAAACGTTGTTCTAGGCCCTAAAGAGATCCTTGAGTAGAGTTTACTCGATGCCTGCTGAGTCTCTAAGGAAGATCTTTTACGGTGCAGTTATCCCGGTCCGAACTTATGGATCGGAAGTTTTCTCGGACATGTTAACCATGACCAGGAACATTAATAGACTAGAGTCTCTGAGGGGGGCCATTTCGCGCACAATTGTGGGGGCATACACAACAACCTCCACAGCTGCTGCTTCGGTGTTAGCCATTATCCCGCTCATAGAGGACATCATTTTCGAACATCTAGATGCTAAAACTCATAGAAGAGGACTGATGATCAACAGATTCGGCAAGTTCATTCCAGAAGAGCCAAGGATGAACAGGAAGAATATCAGAAGCATTGTAAGAAATAGAACAAACGAAAGATGGCAATCCGAGTGGGAGTCTGGAACCACTGGTAGAACGACATTCTCGTTTATTTCCAGCATCTATACTTTGCAAGGAATTGATTTTACGGTCAGTCGTAAAACAAATCAAGTATTAACGGGTCATGGACAATTCAAAAAACATTACCAAAGAATAGGCAAAACGGAAGACCCAAGATGTGCAGACTGCAACGAAGAAGATAATCCACTACATAGAATTTTCAATTGCGTCAAGTTTGATGAGAACAGAACAGTCATCGGAAGATTTGTGGGGTCTGATTGGCCTGTTAGCCCAGAAATACTATTTCTCAAACTGTTGAGGGAGGATAGATTGCACTTGTTGGAGGGCTTTGTGCCGGATGGGCTGGGAACACCCCAGCTGTTTTAGAGTAATTATTTTGTTCGATTTTGTGAAGAACTGTTTTTGTTCAGGTCAATAATTTTAGTTTTTGTACTGGCTTGGTAATAGATAAGTTGTGCTTTGACGTCTGTCAGCGTTCAAAGTACCATTGTTAAATAATAGGCTATGGCATTGCGTATAGCTCCAAGGATGGGCACTCATCATTGGTGGCAAGTAATTAGGAGCATTTCAGGAGGGTTGTAGGTACCTCCTGAACTACGGTCCATTTTGTGGGGCCGCCTCTCACCGCTTCACGGTAGAGTTTAGCTCAGTTGGCAAAGCTAGATGTGAAAGGCTATTAATTAATTAATAGTTAAGTAGGTACCCTTTATATTATTATACATTATACATATTATATTTTTATATGATTGGCAATAAATAAACATTGAATAAAACAAATAAGAAGGAAGATATACCTCGTTGGGTACTTGTTACTAAAGAAGAGGGGCACCATCTATCCCCTTCAGGGATAGGTGGTGGAGAGGGTTATGGTGGGTTTCCCCTTCTTCTTTCTTTCTTTCTTCTTAGTCTTACCTATATAGGTGATGAAGGAAATGTTAAAATTAATGGTGATAATACTGGCGATCATATCTACGAATTTTCGGCATCTTTAAATCATTTGATTCCTAATACTAGTAACGTTAGGTAGATATTTGCTTTCAACAATACCTAATTAGAGTTCTAAGACTCACACGTTCAATCTTGGAACAACAAAATCCAAGCTGTTCTGAAGATATTTTACCACTACCCATCTGAAAAAACTAAGGAAACCACTTAAAAGTTTCAATTGGACTGTGGAAGATGTTCAGAAGGCAATCGTACAGTATTCAGTTGGGTCACGAGCCTATCGATTACTGTAAAACAAAAGGCGGCCGGTTCCACCCTGAGATCTTGACCTAAAAAAGTACAAACAGCTCCTCGTATTGTGACACACGTGCTCTATGTAATAAAATACACCAACTTGAGTTTGAAAAACTCCACATTCTTTACTATCATGAAATAAAAATTAAATCTATTTAACTGAGGTAGCCTATACTTGATGGAAATTCATTTTAAATAAAAAACCAAGATTAATATCTAAATTTCCACTATATTCCACAATATAGTGGAAATTTAGATATTAATCTTGGTTTTTTATTTAAAAATTAAATCATTATTCACTTATAATAAGGCTAACGCTCAAACCGTGAAGCATTTTTCCAGGCCCAGGTGGTGATGTTGAGGGGTTGGGGGATTGTCTTTTTAGTAAGTGGAAGCAGCCAATATTTTTTGAGGACTATTGCAAGATTAACAGAAGTAAATTAGACGAAATCATAAAATGTGTTGAAGGTTGTGGTGTGAATATAATTTTTTTGAAATACAATTAAAAACTTATATTTATTTTCGGTTTTCATGTGCAACATACTTTCATTTTACATAAGGAATTGAAAGTTAATTAATTGAAAGTAAGTAATTGAAAAAATATATGTTGTTGCCGATGTATCCCATTTACTTAAATTGATCCGAAATAATCTTCTTGGCCATGGGTTTATTGTTACCAATAAGAAAATAGCGAAAGAAACTATTGAAGAACTTATCGAAATTATGGGCGTTTCCGATTTAAACATAGCACATAAAATTTCTCGTGCTACCCTTAATATCGATGGAGCTGTAAGGCGAAATGAGAAGCATGCGGTAAAATTATTCTCCGAGACAGTTGCACGAGCCGTAACACGTTGTGGAATGTTAGAGCACTTTAAAAATCAGAATTGATAAGAAACCGCCGATTTATTTAAACTTATCAATGACTGATTTGACTGCTTTAATATTAAAGTTATTGAAACACATGCGAAGGATTGAAAAAAGCTTACGGTACTACGATACAAATCGAAAATAAAATTATTAATAAAAAGACAAAGGTAAAGCGAAAACTTAGTGTTCAAAAAAACATTAAAATAATTTTCAGAAATTATAATCATGCAATATATCCCTTAAATTATTATATCAAAATCTGAAAAGACGATACGGCATTGAATCTCTTTTAACTCACATGCTCAACCAGGACGTTTTGGAGAACTTTTTCTACCACCGAAGGGCCGCCTCCATGAAGATGAAAGGTCGAGCATAATGGACAGATATAAAAATTCCCCTTCAATATCTGGCAATGTTGAAGCGGATTATATAATTGATCTCGCAGCTAGGGTAACCGATTTAAGTAGTTCCATTTTCACACAATTACAAATTGAGGATCCTGTTCCAATCAATGATACTGACGTCTTGTATAAGGAATTGAATGATGTTGTCTGGAAAATCTAGTTGGGTTTATCTGCCACGAGCGCTTCAACTCCCCAATCATTCAGTTGGGTAAATCATTTAAATTAAGGTGTTTTGTCTAAACCGTCAAATGGGTTAATGAACAAGTTTATCAAATGAGAACATATAGTCGACCAATGTATCGGTTGTGATCTCAAAATCACATAAAAGTTGTAATGTTTGGGTTTTCACCCCCGTTACAAATCTTCTCCTTTGTATTTGTCGATTCCCAATCTCCGGCGGACCTTACTCATTTTCTGATTATTTTCTAATTATATCCGCATGGGCGGCGATCTCTCTTATCCATTTCAGGAAACACACCGTCCATTGTGCTATCCCTTCCAAAATCCTTTTTTTGACCTTGTCATTTGTCTCAGTACGACAAACGCTGCCTCTGACAACTAGCCGGTCATTTTTGTGATCTGTCTGTCGGCCACTAGCGTGGCGTGCTCCCTTCTTCATTAGACTCTATCACCACGGATCTATTCTGCTGCTAAGTCCATGTCTATTTCTGCTTCTAAGTTGACGCCTATATTTATTTCTACCTCGCCGTCCATTTCTACGCCTATGTCTGCGTAATCTCCTGCTTCTGCTTCTGCTCCTGCTTTTACTTCTGCTTCTGCTACTTCTACCACTGGAAGCCCATTGTAACAGTCACACCACCAAGACTGGTGCAGCAACTTACCGTCTACCGTACACCGCCAGCAATGGTGATATAACACCGATAGCTTTATCACTGCCGTACCTTTGGTCCGAACAGAGGGTCCGATACCAGCAGGCTGCTGTCCGCACATATGTATCTAGACATTAGGTATATATATATATATATATATATATATATATATATATATATATATATATATATATATATATGAAAAACAGAAATTTTTCATCCGTACTTCCACGTACCACTGCTCGTCTCAAATCAGTCGCCGCCACCACGTCGAGACAAGTACCTCCCAGGACCGGTTTCTGGCCTCACAGCCGTCGTCAGCTGGGCTCGAGCCCAACGCAGGAAAACAACTGAATCGAAACGAACAGAGGAAGACCAAGTCAACTGGTCATATCGATAGCGGGTCGCAATCTCAATGCAACTCGCGCCATCCTAAGGTGAATGTTCGCGACCCGCCATCGATTAAGTCGATATACTATCTACATTTAAGTCGATATTATTTTTTAGGATTAGGAAAATAAATAAAGGTCTAGTTGAAAATAGAATGTCGCGGAACAGAAAAATGGTTAAAATGATTACATAATTTTAATTATTTAAATGTAAAAACAAATTTATGTCCTGAAATTTCCAGTTATTTTTATATCCATGTCGTTTTCTATGCTATTATACTAAATATAAATATCGGCTTTAACAAAAAAAAGTTATAATAATAATAAAACTTAAATAGTTCAGCTTAATATTTCGATGAATTGAATTGATGTATTCAATCAAATCGTCTCCACATGACATCATACGCAAACAGCACCAACTTTTCACCAATATATATCATATCTACTGAGTTATTGTATAACGATATAATAGCGTATGCGTCGAAAGATAAGCTTGCTTGTTATATAGTGACTGAATATATGGGCATGAAAACGCTAACCGCGCATTGGGTGCCACGATTCCTCACTCAGAACTAAAAACGCGTCCGAATGAACATTTCCAAAGCCTTGTTGAGGCAGTTTAGGAGAAATAAGTCGGAATTTTGGCGTCGATTAATAACTGTAGATGAAACTTGTATACACCACTACTCTCCTGAAACCAAGGCACAATCGAAACAGTGTAATACGAAGGGTGAATCGACTCTGAAACAGTCGAAAACTGCTCCATCGGCTGGGAAAGTGATGGCGACTGTTTTTTGGGGTAGTTATAGAGTTGTGTTAATCGTCTATCTTGAAGAGAAAAAAACAATAACAGGGACATACTACGCATCACTATTTGATTTGTTTTGTTCCACCAATACAACACACCATCTCTCACTTCAGTGGTCCATGGCAAAAATTCACGAATTGGAATTAGAATTGATTAACTCCCCCAGCGTGTTCACAAGATCCCGTGTTCACCGTATCCCCCAGCTATTTTTTCTCTTTCCCAGGTTCAAAGTTTCGCTCGGAGCATAGAGATTTTTATCGTTCATCGTTTATTTTCATCGATCATTTCATCACTTACTATTTCGACGGATTAAAGACGGATTAAAGACAGCGCTGGGATAAGTGTATAGTGTTACAAGGAGACTATGTTGAAAAATAAAACTGAATTTGATAAAAAAAATACTTGTGTCCGTATCCTCATACATCATTATTTTTTCAATTTTCGTGAAAAATCGACGGGTAACTTCAACGGTTGATAATTTTTACAAGGTTCATTAGGAGCGGTTGTCATATAAATAAATACAGTTTCGTTATAAAATTAGATGCAATCATCTCCTGATGATGCTAACATGGTTAGCGAAACGGGTGTCGAGAAGTTAAATAAATAAATTTGGTTTTTAGTGGTAAATCTGTTCGACAATCAAATCGTCACCTCCTATTAGAAGAGAATTTCGCTTATGTATGATGAAACAGATAGAAAGTGTGATAAGAATCTTCCTGAAATATCATTTTATGCGTATAACCTTAATAAAATATCTTATCTCGTTCGGCACATACACAGCCGTTACGTTGTTCTCAATATATTAAAGAAAGGGATTTAATGAGAAAGGTGCCTCAAAGCGGAAGCCCTGAAATTAAGATTTTTAATTGCATTGATTTATAAGGCCTTAAAATTGGGGGAATACTTTTATAAAAGTTAATATTGACTTTGCCTTAGATGATCTCATTTTCGAATTACTTTGTTTTCTGATATATAATTAAAGGCCCCAGAAAAATTTACCACCGGTTTATTTTAAGACCAAAATGAAAATTTATTAATTGAAATTGTTTCAAGAGAGTTTCTTGTAAACGACACGTATTGGCCCATTATTATATACCTTTATTTCACAACATAAACAAGAATATCAGAATATGCTTCGATATATTTTCCGGAGTTATTTAATTATAGCTGACTAAATAGAAGGTGGTATCGACAAATGGTAAATAACTTGCATAGCTGTGAAAACAACTGTTTGCTTGGACAAATGCACTGGATGTTGTTTTTGTTGTTACCTCGACATTTTTATACAAAAGGCAAAATTATGTGATTTTAAATAACAAAATTAACAGATTATTGTACATCCGACTAAATTATTAACTAGATGATTTTTTTGAGGGATAACTCACCAGACGACAGATTTGTCAAGCAACTACGACTTCATAATGTATGCATAATGTATGAGTAGCCATATTAATATACATAATATATATTAATACGCATAATTCGTGAAGCAATTGAGATCTAAAAACGTCCAGACTGCTTAAACAAAAGGGACGACGGTCTTAGAGTTCCAAGTACATGGAAACCGCTTATTTCCAAATTGCCCATCCGAAACCCCTCCAGTCAAACGTACACCTCCCGTTTCACCCCCACCCCTCAACCGAGCACCCTACCAACAACCTCACCAATAAATATAGAGGTCGCGCCGTCCACGTTCTTTTCTAGTTGTGAACTCTGGGGAGTAGGCAGATTGATGCCTCGAAGAAAATCAACTAGATTCTGTTGAAAATGGCTTCAAAGTGGAAGGCGAAACGTAGAGATTTTATAAATTTAAAACGCGGTTCTACTCGAGAACCTAGAAATTCTAATATTACCGATTGCGAAAGCATTTCCGAACATATATATATATATATATATATATATATATATATATATATATATATATATATATATATATATATATATATATATATATATATATATATATATATATATATATATTTATATATAAAAAACATCTATGAGGTTTTTTCCGGGAGTACATTCGGCTGTCGAATTGGTCCCTGTCGAGATCTTGCAGACGTTTCGGCAAAATCTCATCAAATCTCATTGGTGCTTACTGTCGCGAGGTTCGTGACTTTCCGTCACAGAAAGAACTTTCACTGGCTTCTTTGGACTGACTTCTTCGGACAACAGTAGTCAGAAGTTATACACTCCCGACCACTGGGTTCTACAATCTCATTTGGAACGCACAACAACCTGTCTCATGACATATATATATATATATATATATATATATATATATATATATATATATATATATATATATATATATATATATATATATATATATATATATATATATAATTCTAAGAAAAAATATAGAATTCTGTATTTTTGTACTTCGGGTTTATTTAAAATTATCTTTTATTTTAAAATATTTTCAAGATCATAGCACTTCCGGTTAAGTCGCCAGTAACTTCTTTATTTTAAATTGAACACCCGGTATATTATTTAATTTTTAGATTTCTGAGACAATGTTTGAAATTTAATGACATGTTTGACATGTCATTAAAAGTCATTAAATGACATGTCAAACATGTCATTTAAAAATTTAAAAAAAAATTATCACACATTATTTAAAAATGTTTAAAAATTAATTGTTTATTTAAATATTGAATTATTCTGAGGATGGTTCTTTGTTTTTTGAACCGAAACGTTAATAAAAAAAATAAAAATTAAAAATTAATTACTGACCGAAAAACCCAATAAATAAAAAAAATAATAATTATATATGTATAAATATATATATATATATATATATATATATATATATATATATATATATATATATATATATATATATATATATATATATATATATATATTTGTAGATTTAATCAACATTCTAATGTTCGTTACTTTTTTGAACAAAAAGTTTTCTTAAAACCTGTGTTCAAAATGCAATCTTTTCCGAAGAAAAGAGGTCAGAATTTTTCAAAAAAGGTTACACGTTTTCTTAAAAATTGGCAATGTAGCCAATTTTAATGTCGATAGTGATGTTAATTTCGGCCGAAAAAAATCCGTTTTAGTTACATAAGCCTCTTAAAATTTTATTTGAAAATAAAATGTTATTATTTTCCAGCCATTTATTCCATATCTTTCAGTATAATTGTGGTACGTTTTGTTAAAAAACTTGGTATGTTTTGTTAAAATAAACTTATACATTATTGTTGTTTAGTGTCAAAGTTGAAATTACTAGCACTAATGTTTCACTCTATAACACAATTTAAAAGATTCAAATGTTAAACACGTGATGAATTGTTTTTTTTTTAATTTACTTTTCAATGTGTCCATCATCCCATTCCTGATGAAAGAATCGTCGGTTGAAAAAATATTGAACAAATAATTCGGATTCCTTTGGTCCAATAAATTATTCAGAATATTTTTGCCGGTGTGAAAAATCAGCGTGTATAAGTGCTTATTCCTTTTGTACATAATAAGGGTAGAGTAATTTCTCTTTTAGTACTTTATGTACAATCCCATGGGAAACTCTAACTTGTCAACAACACTTCAAGTACTTCTGATAGAATCCTCCTCAAAAATACGTAAATTGTATTCGTTTTCTCGCTGCAAATAATCGATTTCTCGCTGCCGCCCACATTATTGAAATTTTGAAACCAGAGTATCCGTATCCAAAAGTCTTTAACGAACTCGGAAAAATATTTATCGAGTTGAAAGCGGTTTTTCTGTGTTGCCTGTAAATATGCCTAACCCCTTCAAAATTTTGAAGAGCTTTTGAGTAAATACAAAGAATATCTTAATGTTCTCATACAGAATACATTTTTGGTTTTAAAAACTTATGTAAGTACTGACCTTCACTGAAATAATTTTTGTTGCAACGTTCAAATAAGATTGTTTGCGACGTTGCCGCTTACATTGTCGGTCAATATTGGCTGATATATAACGGGATTCTTAAATTTTAATTTGTTTATTCGTTTATTAGAAATAACATAAATATTTGGCAAATATGCCTTTGTACATGTTTGCTTAAACTGTTAATTCTTATCATAGCTTTTCGATTGGTGATTTACTAACTTTACAGTTTTGTTTCTCGAAAACTCTTAAGTTTTTGATTTTTAAAATGACGGAAAGAATCGTTGGTTAAATTTACGAAAGTACTACATTAGACAAAACGAAGAAAAATCATATAAAAAAGGTCTATGTTTGAGACAGATCTGTTGAATTTAGAATATAATGAGTTGTGTAAAGCAGAACAAAAGACAGTAGAAAACCACATATTATGAATAAAGGGTGTTCTCCTCATGGCTGGTGGGTGGTCCTCATGGGTCATCATACCCCACATTACTCTAGAAGAAAATCCAGTGGGCACCCGACTACCAAGAAATCTATCAGAAAGATAGGAAAAAAACAACTGGCAATCGACCTTACAGAATGATCCACAAGGAGCAACTTTAAAGCGTATTTTTAACAGATTATCGCAAAAAAACTAAGTAACTAAATTTAATTGAGTCCTTAGGACTTTATATGAATTTCTTTTAAGACTTCCATACATTTGCTCACTCTTGTGCGACTAATAACAGGAATTATGGAAACGGCGACGAGAGCATAAACTATTTTTCTACTAGATGCCCATCTCTCGGATTATTTAAAAACTGAACCTGCAAGACTAATCAGGCTTAACGTAAGCTATGAAGCAGGTTCATTAAGTGTGAGTTAATCCCAATCAGCATTCTCCAAGGGCCAGCAACCTTTTAAAAGTCAAATCATAAATCTCTTATGAACGCAACTCTGAACAACTAGTTTTTTGTTTCTAATTTGGGAAGAAACGATCTGCTTGAGATATATTTAGGAAGTGGGATATAATATAGAAATATGGTATAGAAATATGATATAGAATTTCAAACCCTAAGAGGATGTTTTCGATTTGAATATTTTTTTAGTAAACATAGAAGTTCTAGCGGCGAGTAAGCTTGTATGAAATATTGTGCTGAAAGTCCTATGTTTAAACCTCATCAAAACATTTAGAGATTTATTTTATACCACAAGGGTTTGCTGATTACATACACACACACACACACACACATAATGTGTGTGTAACTCTATCCAAGTCGCCCCTAAGCTCTCCGCTGCTATTTGGGTCCAATGTACTTTATGATGTCATCAATTTATCTGTATTCGGTCTTCTTCGTAAACGTCTGCATTTCAATTCCTTTGCTCTTCCAATTATGTCACATAATTTCGTTTGTTCTCTGATCCATATGCAGATCTTTTCGTCCTGCTTTATAATCCCAACTATACACCTCTCCATTCCCCTCTGTGCTACCCGAAGTATTTGAACTGAATCTGATGTAATTGTCCATGTTTCACTTCCATATGCCAAAACCAGCAGGACGCATTAAAATATTTTCTCTTCGAGCAAAGTAGGAGTTTCTTCTTATACACTATTTTAAGCCTGCCTTAATTTAAATCGTCTTTGTAGACCTGTAATGAGAAATATTTAAGCAATAAAGCTAAACTTAAACTATATTTATAGAGTTACGCCTTATACTGAAAAAATATTTTATCTTGTTAAAGATGCATGTACAGCTGGGCCTTTCCCCGACATAGTAATGGAAATGGATCATAATAAGAAATGTTTCTCAAAACGGAGCCACAAAAATTAAAATTTTCTGCTTACATTGATTTAAGAAGCTTTAAAATTGAGGTACTTGGTTCAATAAAAAATATTGGTTCTACTTGGGGTAAACTCTTTTTTATTTTATTTGTTTTTTAAAACATAATTAAAATATTCAAAATTAAAATTTAATCATCAATTTATTTCAGAAAATTCACCCGAACATGTCAAATTTTCAAAGGCATGTTTTACTTTAAATTATAAAATTTAAATATTCAAAGTTGCAGTGAATACAGGTTTTAGAACACATTTTTACAACAAAAATATTTAAAAAATAAAACATGTGTATTAGTGATTTATATACCTATTAGATCTACCCGCTCGCTTCGCTGGGCGTAAATTAAACTTTAGTAATAATGAATTTATTATGATTAAAATGACTTTTAGAATTCTATAGCTTTTACCTTCAATTTGACAATTTTTTCTAGACATTTTATGAGTTAACATTGACATGAGTTGAGTTGACATTAGTAGTACATATTGCGGATTAGAAAATTTCTCATGATATTCATTGTATTTTTTTTTAAATTAATGCAACAAAGTAGATTTTATTATATTTTATATTTGTTAGAATTATATTTTATAAATTTTTATAAACATTTTATATTTTCTTAGTTATATTTTTATGTTTTAAGCGAAAACAATCAAAATATTTAATTGACAGGCAAATAAATAATTGCGGTTATATGAATTAATTGGTTTGTCTTGTTTATATAAAATGATGTTAGTTTATTACTAACTAAAAAAACTTAAATCTTAAAATAGCGAGTATATTTATATTTTACACCCCCGCAGCCCACTTTGGGAGTTGAGCAATGCGTATATATATATATATATATATATATATATATATATATATATATATATATATATACTCCTGAGAGGGTCACCCCTTACAGACAGGTCAAGGCAGAGGTCTCAGACTAACATGATCTAAAATCTGCTAACCCGCATAGGGCCAGCGTTGCAGATTACAGTCCATACCTTCAATATGACAGTACAACCTCAAACACGGCCCTCATTTCCCGGAATTCAAAGGGCAACTACCTACGGCAGCGGGAAGACCTGCCCCAAGGCAGAGAGTGCTAAGAATCACACGGTTACATCAGGCTGCCATTGGACTTTTGAGATTGCTACTCTGAATAGGCGTACAAATGAAAACGGATGCCTGACTGCAAGAACTGCTGATCGAACTTGATAACATATAAATCCAACTGGATTCAACTGGTAATGTACTCTACACTCGGGGTACGAAGAATGGACAATGTAGTGGAATTGGATTCCTTATCAATCGAAAGCTGAAGGACAGGGTAGTAAAATTTCAAAATATATCTGACCAAGCCTAGTGCGCCATTCAGCTGAATAAAAGTTTAAGCTTCAAATCGGCCAAGCTTAAGCACCAACTCTATAATATCATGACCAACGATAAAACAATATTTTGCAGTTGTACGGCCGTTAACAATTTTAATGTTGGAAGTTACTATCGAATGGTACGAGCAAAAGTTTGGATTAACTGGCGAAGAGAACGCCAAAGAATAGTAAGGTCAAAAAAGGGCGAATTGCATTCTGGGAAATTGCAGGAGAGGGACAGCGATTTTGAGATTGCTTTGTCAAACCGCTTTGCTCTATTACAAGGCACGGAGGACATGGAAATATTAGTCCAATATGAAGAAATCACCAAAGATGTGCTTGAAACGGCTTCTTCAATAGCACCAAAAGGAAAATGATTGATTGACAATGACAATAAGAAATACAGGGAGTCTTTTTGGCATGGTCGAGTACGGGAATGTTAGAGATTGACAGAAAATTTTATTTTCAGTTATATGAAGATCAGAAGCAATCAAAGACAACAATACCCACGGAAGAACAAATGCCAGATATCCTATAGGCTGAAGTGACAAATGCTATAGAATCGATGAATAACGACAAGGCTCCGGGAAAGGACAGTGTAACTGTCGAAATGCTAAAAGTTGGTGGTCGGACGTTACATAAAACACTAGAAAAATTATACTCAAAATGCCTCAAAGAACAAAAAGTACCTGACTTATGGAAAAATGCAGAAATGATTCTTTTACATAAAAAAGGAGCACAGTAAGATTTAAAGAACTACCGTCCAATAAGCTACCTCTGAGTAATGTACAAAGTTTTCACCAAGGTAATATCTAAAATAATATTAAGAAAAGTGAATGACGCACAACCAAGAGAAGAAGAGTGCTTGACTTTTATCGACTACGAAAAAGCATTTGACTCCATCTCAAAGAAGGCCATAATGGATGCATTGCTTAGCCAGGGGGTAAACAAAGCATATGTAAACCTATAAGGATCGATACATAATGGAGCTATATCGACAATTCACCTTAATGATCTTGAAGTTGTAATTAATGTAGAGCGAGATGTACGGCAGGGTGACGAAGTATCGCCTATTCTTTCTTCGGCCTGCCTTGAAGAAGTATTCCGTAACTTGGATTGGAAACAGGATTGTATAAAGATCAATGGTGCAAACTTAAACTATCTTAGATTTGCAGATGATATAGTTCTCCTTTTACAAGACCCAGAGGAACTGCAAAGACGCATACAAGAGCTGTAAACAGTTGGCGAACCATTTGGTTTAAAAATAAACCTGAGAAAGAGTCAGGTTATGTTCAATAAATTTGCTGAGGACAAAAAAAAATCAATTCTAAGAAGGGATTTGGAGATTGCGGACCACTTCATGTATCTTGGGCAGAGGGTTTTAATGGAGGAGGATACCGCCCGGGAGATGAATCGGCATGTTAAATGCGGCTGGTAGGCATTTGGCAGGCTCAACGTGGTGTTTAAGAGCAAACTCCCACTTTGTCTGAAAAGAAAAGTCTTTGATCAGTGCGTCCTGCCCGTTATGACATAGGGAAATGAAACCTGGACTCTCACATTGCAATAAATTCAAAAACTTCGGGTAGCACAAAGGGAAATGGACAGATATATGCTTGGTATTACAAGACGAAACAAAAAGCCCTACGCATGGATCAAGAAAGAATTGAACGTGTGCGACATCAATTGAAATGGAGATGGGCAGGTCATATAGCGAGTCGATGGGACGATAGATGAACTAAGGCAATCCTGTAGTGGAAACCATTTGATCGCAAAACGTCCGCGAAGAAGACCGAAAACAGGATCGACTGATAACATCGTTAAGTATATTGGACCCGAGTGGCAGAGGAATGCCCAGGACTGCGAAAGTTGGAAGCATGTTGAAGAGGCCTTCATCCTGCAATAAATCGACACGGACTGATGATGATGATGATGATAATTATAGCCAAAAGTTCCCTCCCCCCTTTATCTCTTGAACGGTTATACTTAAACTAACGCATACAATAACTCATAAAATAAATAATACTAAAATTTCAGTTTAACGTATAATTTATAGAGATTCACCAGTCCGCCTCTGAACAATTGTTAAAAAAGTTGACGTTTTTGTAATTCTCCAACTTATTTTTCTTTTTCTGCTTTTATATGGTTTCAATTTTTGAACATTTGTTTGAAATATTTTTGCATGAAACGTTTGAGTTTCTAAATAACCACAATGATACGTACTTTAGAAGTCAAGGTAGCAGCTTTCTTAATGCTTGGATAATGCGGAAAGAATTTTTATGCTGCGGAGCGCCTTTTTAATGAGGGGTATCCCAATCGTTCTATATCGAGAACTTATTTGACGGAACTTTTTCATAAATTTCAAACAACAGGGAATGTTAAAAATGCAAAATGATTTGGCCGGTCAAAAATTTCTATTAACAAAGTAATTGACATAATTGCAGAAATGGTAGTAAACCCTACTTGTTCTACAACTTTCATATACTTTCAGATGACGACCCTGGCCGAAGACTGCAATTCTGCGAAAATATGACTACTACAATTGATCAAGCGCCAGATTATTTAAAAAGAATTTGCTGTGGTGACGAAAGTACTTTCTACCTCAATGGAAATGTGAACACTCATAATGTAAGGTACTGGAGTGATACAAATCCTCACGTATTTAATAAGAAACAGACTCAGTTTCCAAAAAAAGTAAATGTCTGGACAGGTATTCTGGGAAACCATATAGTGGGCCTATATTTTTAAGGATTTAACCGGTAAAGAGTACCTGGAGATGTTAGAGATCGCAATTGAGCCGCTAATTCTCGAAATTCTGGATGACAATCGAGATGAATTTGGTAACTTCGAAATCGTTCAAGCAAGGCGAAGCTCCTCCGCACTATTGTGCTGTAGTAAGACATTATTTGGATCAGGAATATCGTGGTAGATGGATTGGATGAGGTCCGATAAAATGGCCGGCTTGGTCACCGGATTTTACACCTTTAGATTTTTTCTGTGGGGGTACCTTAAATCTAAAGTATATGCTAGAACATCTAACAGTATTGATGTTTTAAGACAACGAGTTGTGTAGAGCAAATTTCGGTGAAACATTTGAATGAATGCGACAAGAGTCCAATAGGATGTTTTACTGTCAGAAAGTAGGTGTTAGTATTCATTTATTTTATGAATCAAAACTACCTTGAATCCAAACAAAATCAGAATGATTGAATAGGTCTTTGAAATATCTTTCAAATGAGCACACTATATATATATATAATATATATATATATATATATATATATATATATATATATATATATATATATATATATATATATATATATATATATATATATATATATATATATATATATATATATATATATATACCAGGTGTCCCATTAAGAATGGATCGCGGCCGTATCTTGAAGTTTTACCTATTGAGATAAAAAGTCGTCTAATGTCCGTTTGCCTTAACCGATTTTCCTCAATTTGGATTCATTTAAAAGGCAATTCCTGGGACAATCAGATAATGTAGGAGATAAATTATTTAGTTTATAAATGAAACCGCGAGGTGGCGTTACATTCAACAATAGTTTTTTGAAGTTTTGTTCAGTTTTTTCAAATGGAATGGTACAGCTTTTACTACATGGCAAGAAAGGTAATTTAAAGAGGAATCGTCCAGTGAAAACCCGAAATCGATATCTCTGACATGTCAAGAGATATTTCGATTTTTCTGAAAAAAAACAGTTAGTTTTAATTTTTACCGTAATATTAGTTAAAAATTGGTCTTAATATTTAGGTCGCAATCGCAACGGCAACAATTTTATTTAAAAAATAAAATTATGTATTCAGTATCAATCATCATAAATGTTCTAATCCTGACCTTGATAATATTCTCTAATTTAATTACATAAGCAAAAAAAATGCCTTTTCTCAATTGTTGCATTTTCTCTTTTCTGATGCTTAAATACTACTTGACAGAATATTGAAATCAGTCATTAATAAATATACCTACTCTTTCTTTTAAACTAAATGAATGGATGAATGAAATTATACGTTTTCGGGTTTCCAAATAAACGCATGCAATCCTTAGGTACATTACACAAAGAGTGTAAGAAGCGAACCATGGAAAAAAACAAAAACAGTCAAATTAACTTGTCAGTTTTGAAATGCATTACATTTTCAACATTGCATTTATTGATTATTAATAATTATTATAATAATATCTAACAATGCCTTTTACGAATAACGAGGCCTATGACATGTTGGCGGTGTATTTCCAATGTTTTGAAAATGTATGTATTGCAGAGCGGCAATATGCAAGTCAATATCCCGAAAGAAGGCATTATTCGAAGAAGATGTTTACACGTCTAGCAAGACGCTTATGAGAAACAGGAATTGTGCATCTAGATCCAGTTCGCACCAGGTTACGTTCGATTCGTAATGGAGATAATGTCGTAAATGTTCTGGCTTATGTTGAAACCAACCCCCATTTAAGTATCAAACAAATATCTGAAGAACTAGGTGTTAGCAAGACATCCGTTCATCGAATCTTAAGAGATAACAAGCTGCACCCCTATCATGTTGTCTTACACCAAGCCTTCTTGGATAACGATTTCGACAGACGGTTAGACTATTGTCACTGGTTAAAAAATATATGTAGTGGAAATAAACAATTCTTAAAACGCATACTATGGACTGATGAAGCTACTTTTAGCAGTGATGGAGGCGTTAACTTACATAATATGCACTACTGGGCAGTTGCTAATCCACACTGGATGTTAGAAATCAACCACCAAAATAGATGGAGTGTGAACGTATGGTGTGGTGTTTTGGGAGGCAAAATTATTGGTTTCTTTATTTTTAATGGACATTTGAATAGTGAAACATATTTAAATTTTTTACAAAATGGACTGCCAGAACTAATGGAAGATGTTTCGTTGGAAACAAGAAGACAAATGTGGTACCAGCATGATGAAAGACCTTGTTTTTCAAACTCGTCCTACCACACGGGAAATGATTGAAATAATTCAAAATTCAATAACCAGCATTTCAAGAGCGGACATTGAAGCTGTCGTTTTTAGTACTCGTCGAAAAATAAATCTTTGCATTTCTAAGGATGGAAGGCATTTTGAACATTTAGAAAGGCGTTAAAGTTCAGATTCTGTTAATTATTAGACTGTTGTGCTGTTAATTTTATTAGACTGTTGTTATTATTATTATCTTCGTTGTTGGCCTGTTGGCCTTTAAACACGCTCCAAATTAATATGGCACGAAGAATTTGGACCACTCCTAAGCCTGGGTAAAGTGTGAAGGAAGGCTAACATTAGGTTAATATTTTTTTAACTTAATGCAGGTAGTAGTGAAATAATAACTGATTTTTTCAGAAAAGTCGAAATATCTCTTGACATGTCAGAGATATCGATTTCGGGTTTTCACTGGATGATTCCTCTTTAAATTACCTTTCTAGCCATATAATAAAAGCTGTACCATTCCATTTGAAAAAACTGAACAAAACTTGAAAAAAACTATTGTTGAATGTAACGCCACATTATCTCCCAGATTATCTGATTGTCCCAGCAATTGCCTTTTAAATGAATCCAAATTGAGGAAAATCGATTTAGGCAAACGGACATTAGACGACTTTTTATCTAAATAAGTAACCCCCCCCCACTTCTTTATTCGCGAAGTTACGACAAAATGTCATAAAACAAAGTTGTAGGAGACAGTTTGCTAATTATAAATGAGAATTTTTCTTACTCGGTTAACACTTGAAAATACACACAAAAATAGATACGGCCGCGATCCATCCTTAATGGGACACCGATACAATAATGGGACAATGATACATCGATACGTATATATATATATATATATATATATATATATATATATATATATATATATATATATATATATATATATATATATATATATATCGATCGTATCGATGTAAACCATCACCGGAGCTTAATAGCGTTATAAAAAGTATCATATGTCCTATTCCACGACATAAGTGACTTTTATGCCAAATTTCATTAGAATTCTTCCATCCGTTCGAGTATGACTGAATCCAAACAAACATACTTTTTCACTAAACTTGAAGAGATTTAACACTAAACACCACAACGCATTTTTGGACTGCTCGACGCACGTTTCGCTAACCTTGTTAGCATCATCAGGAGATGATTTAATCTCATACTTTTTCACATTTATAATATTAGTAAGATTAAGTGAAATATATATGAAAGGACGGCTCATTCGAATTTCTATTAGTGCTTCATTTACAGCTATCTGCTGCGCGGATATAATAATATCAATACAACACTGTCAATATATATATATATATATATATATATATATATATATATATATATATATATATATATATATATATATATAGTATAAAGTCAATCTCTTACATATTCCTACCGATGGAGTTTACTAATCGTAATTTCCATAATTTTTTTCACTTTTCAATGAATTAAAATAATGTAGAATTATTGATTAATTCATTAGTTAAATTTTAATGCCTAATATTGAAAAAATGTATGGTTCCATAAAATCGATTTTCTGGATCTTTAATATAAAATAAACCTATGTCAGACCCTTATTGGATAGAATACCTTTCCTTTCCTTCTCTGTACAGATATATTCCTGACGTATTTGCGGAGGAGGGTTTTAATGAGATAGATCTAGAAATTGAGAATTTTAACTTGAGTCGATATCGAAGGATTCCTAATGGGAGAGATCGTGTTAATATTATATACTTTTATTTTCTATAAGGGATATTAATTTGGACTTTATTTTCGAAAATATAATTTAAGAAACCTATAAATTTCAAGATAATCAATATCTTTCCTAAATTAAATTTCGTTCGTTCCATTTTTCTGATCATGAATTCTAAATAATCTTGACTCAAACCAGTTCACTAACAATTATTTGGTTAATGATATATGATGCTTCAACTGTAATATAGCGGCAGCCAGTTCCACTTCCTTAATAGCATGGATAGGTGTATTTTTCAAAATCAAGCAAAATGTCTGTTAGCACCGTTAGGCAAGTATAAAAGTTAAAATAGCTTTTCTAACGGGTTCCTAACTCGACGTCTTGAAATATTATAGATAGATAGGTAAAAACCAAAGTTTTGTTATCACAATTCGCGAAGATTACTTCCCGAGGTTGCTATGTTGTAGGTTCAATGAAAAATATCTTAGATGCTAAGGCGTCTCTACTTCTAAATGATTTATCGTTTTGCTGTTTTTGTACACTGAGTTAACAAAACAACTAAGAAACCTAGAAACTAATGCCAACATTTAAATTAGTTAAGTATAATTTCAGGTAACATGCAATTTTATAGCGCTAATTAAGGCAAAATTTAATTTTCTTAATAATTTTTAGTAATGGGATATATATTTCATTTAGTTAATATAGTAATTTTTATGTATAACATAGCAATATTATGTAGTACATAAAAATTAGTAATTCCATTCACATACAAGAAACAAAATTAATGAGCAAGCATATTGTAATAGCCAGCAACTCTCTATATCTTTTTGTAGCAAGATATTCCAAGAGCGTGTACATATGCTTCAAATTATTTTAAAGTTGTCTGGCGATCGCGGCAATCGCTTAACACTTCGATCAATGCTGTCACATCCATTTTCTATTGGTGATACTTATCACTTTATTTATCACTATTTCTTAATTTTTGGGGATTTCTGCATTTAAATTTCTGATGGTTAGTAAAGATGACATTAGTCTCACACACCATAGTTCCCGAACCCCTTATCATAAGTCCTGTACAGATAGTTGTTTAGGCCGTTCTAATGCTAAAGTTTAATTTCGCCGTTTACTCCTATAACGTTTCACCTTTTTACGTCCCATCATGACTGTTCAAACAAAATCTGGACACCTTATAAATGCAAAAAGATCGAAATTATCCTGCGTGACACTGTAAGAAGCGCCCAATAAACGAGATCAGAATATGTCCATTAACAGTTATATACGAAACAGATCTATTTTGAGCTGAAACATATGCATCAACCACTTACTGAATATTTTTATCAGAGCACTATAGAATGTTCGTTACCTCCTTGTGTAATTTTAGAATGACCACAACTTTGTTCTGCATGACTGATTCTCAGACCGCACTTCCTTATAACGTCACTGTCCAATCGTCTGACTCTGACAAAAACAAATCTGTTTATTCATTTATATTAATAGGTCGTAGATTTTCAAATTCTAATAATTACCTGAGACAATATAGTGTAAGGACTCATTGTATTTTAATGCTTTTAGCTAAACTACAAACATACTGCTTTGCTTAGTAGCAGAAGAAAAATACCATAAAACATTATAAAAAATAATACTTTTCAAGATTTTAGCAATCAATCCTTTATAGAAACATAAAGGTAAAAAGCAAAAGATGTATCAGTTTTTGTATTCAATGTTTTCAATATAGTGAGACTATTTTTAGATTGGTTCAAATGTTTTTACAGGGTGGACTCATTTTAATAAATATTATTTAATAAATATTAATCCAAAGTACAATATTCATTTTTCAGAAAAAAAGAACACACCTTATAATCTCGCAAAAAATTAAAGAATTTTCTAAATTAATTAAATAAATTATTTCAGTGTATTTCTCGAATCGGTGATAAGTTTAAAATGCTTCAAAATTATTTCATTCAAACTAATCGACACATCATTGTTAATGATTTACTTTTAATTGAAGCTAGTCAATTAACTTTTCTTTAACCAGAGTACGATTTCCAACATGCTCTTAGAAAGGAACTTGAAGTTCATAAAATTATGCAGGATTATTAATATTTTACAATAAATATATTAAACATGTTAATTCCTGTTAAATAATGTTAACACTAATATTATTGCATGATCCTGAGCCTTCATTTAATCCCGAAACCAACTTGTCATATGTATGTAGACAAACCAAACACTAGACCTAGTTAAACTCAGTTTATCAATATCTTTTTCTTTGAATTATATACACAGTTTAGCATTACTCACGAAAATAAACATTTGACCAGTCCTACATTATTTAAACTAAGAATAAAAACAAATAAAAACTTTATTGAAACAGATGCCATGGGAGGGAAATACATTTGATAAACTGTAAACAAGGAAAATTATTTATTTTAAACAATCAAGTGTGTTTAAGATGTGCTTAACAAATATTGATGACAGATCCAGGGGAAATTTTATTAATAATAGTGATGGTAAGTAATTTTGTGGTAATGGTGATCACTTTTGAATAATTCAACACAAAAAAAATCTGGTTCCTAAATTTAAATAAATCACTCGCAACGTAAGATACAGGATTAACTGAAGAATCTGTAGGGGGAGTCCGGAAAATTTGCCCAGGTTCAACTCAAGTTTCGCGCTAATGAAACGTCAATACGGTTATTGAAACCGTGCTATTGAAACCTTATACAGGAGTTGAACCAGGAAAATGATTTAAAAGAAAGAAACTGAACAGAAATAAAATGGTGTTTTGCTATAAAAAATTGTTTACTGTGATAAATACTGGAGGGGCGGGGCCCCAACGCCCTCCCTCACGAATCGCCACTGTTTGAGATTACGAACGTGGTTATGAGGTATGTATTGTGAGTTACTACTATTGCGTTGCCTTGTAATTGTAGTTTGACGTGCTAAATGTTTTTTCTCTATGATTGAAGGTTTTGTCTGTGACGAAACTTAAATGTCAAAGTAGTGGGTGTGGAAAACAAAGTAGTGAGTGCGGAGAGAGCACCATGGAGCGTGCTGGCGACATGTTCAGTGGTTCATGTTTCCTTCTGTGCTATAAACGGTAGTTTCATTTATTCTTTTAAGTTTTAACCCTGTTTTTTGATTTGCAAAAAACAATGTCTTTCCAGTATAAGCCCCCAGAAAATACAAGTGAAAGGAAACATATACGAAAAGAGAATTAGAAAATGCCTTAAATGAAGTGAAGAAAGGCGTTTCTATTAACTAACCGTCAAGTATAAAATCGACAGAAGTACTCTAAGACGTTATAAGGTGAATGAACAAAAATTACATAAATTTAAAGAAAAAGACAGTCAATATAAAGAATCGTAGATATTTATAATGCCTGACTAAAAGCTAGTTGTTAAATGTTTACTGTATTGCAGTAAAATGCATTACGGTTTGAAAACCCAGAAAACAAGTTTCCTGAAAACTGGATCTCTGGAAAACTGGATCTCCGCCGGAGAAGATTGGTTTCGCGGTTTACTTTTCAAAAATTCAGAAATAAATCTAAGAACACCCGAAACGAGATAAGCTGGTGCTTATGTCGTGCCACCACTTTTAATAAAATAAATGTTGGCGATTTTTTCACAAATTTAAAGATGGTGCCCGAAAAATATAATTTTAAGCCTCAGAATATATACAATTGTGACGAAACCGGGCACGACGGTACAAGAATGTCCAAAAGTGATAACCAGTAATGTGTCGACACACAATCGGACAAGTCACATGTGCAGATAGAAGAACAACTATAACACTTTGTTTAGCCGTCAATGCGATTGAAAACGTCATACCTCTGTTGTTTATATTTCCAAGGGTTAGGTATCAAGATCATTTCGTATTTGAAGGACCGGAAGAGTCATCCGGAGACGCTTATCCAAGTGGTTGGATGACCACAAAAAGTTTTGTGAAATTCTTTGGACATTTTGCAAAATATTCTCATGCCTCTGAGAACAATCGCGTGCTCTTAATACTAGATAATCATGAGAATCATGTAAGCATTAATGTGATTGAAGTTTCTGTGAGACATTCACTGCTGCCATTGTCCTTCTCATGTGTCATTGTTAATATTTGGTCTTGCTTTGGACTGGCGGCCTCGTTGTGCACTGCACTAATAAATTACACCCTTTGATGTTGCAGTTTATTGCTCTTCTAAATCTCGATACAAGGCAGTTATGAATAACTGGATGTCATCCAATCCAAGCAAAATCATTTCAATTTACAATATTTTTGGATTCATTAAGACAATTATGTCTCAAGCATTCAGCCAAAGCAACATATTAAGTTTTCAGAAGTAAGGATTTCAGAAAGCTGGCATTCATCCGTTTAATTCAGAAGTTTTTGGTGATGACGACTTTTTGTGATCTGCTCTCACGGATAGAGATTTGCCTCAAGAACAAACATCAACAAGCGCACCAACGCATTTAGAAAGTCAGCTTGTGTTCTCCGCCAAACTCGAGGAATCATCTCAACTTGAACAGAACTCAGAACAGAACAGAACAGACTGCAATCGCGAATGTTTCTCTGCAGGAATCTGAAAATAATCAGAATATTCTCGATTATGATCACGGTTCTTTTTCGAACTGGATAAAGCCAATTTAGCATATTCATCAATCGAAAACTTGTATCGCAGTAGTTAATGACTTATTGACTCCGGAACTAAAATTTTCTAGTATTCTGGAATTGTATACGAAGTCTCCGTAGAACATTCAATACTTCTCATGAAAACTTAAACGCTACGAAATCAAAGGGAATTGTTAAAGACGCCAAATTTATTCGTGCTAGTTCAGAGCCATTACAAAACTCCAACAGACATTACATGGTCATAATACCCCTACGAGAGCCCTGTATAGGCAAACGAGCATCATCGATCCCAAAAAAATATATTTTTGGAGTTATTGAATGCTGACCCGCCAATTCAGAATAAAAAAGATATTGTTTTACTATGCTCGTCTTCTGCTCTTACGGGACCAACTCAGCAAAATACACTTGACCGGTGCACTTCCTCGCCAATCCAGTCGTCTTCAAATACTAAAATAGTGACTCCAGAAATGGTAAGACCATTTCTGAGAGCGCCTCCAAAAAAGATGGCTCGATGATGTCTCCAGCCCGACAAAACCAAAATATTAACAATGGCACATGATAAGGAAAATGGTAGCAGTAAATGCCTCACAGAAACTTCAATGAAAACAAAGTCTAACTCTTATAATGGCATATGTAATGACGATAAAAGACCAAAAAGGAAGTTTAAGGAAACTCAAAGAACTGTAATGAAGAATGATGCGATAATAAAAAAAAAAGATTAATAATATTAGAAAAAGACTTTTTGAGAAAAGTGACACTAAATCAGGAATCAGAATTATACTAATAAAAAAAATAAGAAGACTCAAGGAAAGAAACTAAAGGAAAGATCCAAAAAAGGCGAGAAAAAACAAGTACCTACATTCAAAAGAAAACTGGAAAAGAAAAAAAAAGTAAAAATAAGAACGATGACAATAAAATGGAGTGTAAAGACAAAGATATTTCGTACACTGATATTTCCACCTGTAATGATTTTGAAGAAAATCCTGACATGAAAGATCCTTGGTACTGCTTCGTTTGCCAATCAGAAGAAGTTATGACTATGCATCTATGTCGTTTATGCCATAGATATATCTACGAGATATGTATAGGACTTCAAAAGATATCCATGATTTCATTTGTCACGAATGTGAATATAATTAGTTTTATAGGCTACCTTCTTGATTTTAAATAATTAATAATTGTGACTGATCGATGATGCCAATTTATTAGAATAAGTTATTAGTTTAAATAAAAATGTTAAAAAAGATCAATAAGTATGATTATTAAAATGTTTAATTTTGTTAACTTGATATAAATATATGAACATGTTGTTAACATTGGATTATTCCTTTTCCTTATTCCTTTTTCCTTTTTTTTTCTTTGCATTAAGTACTAATAGTAACCTCATCTTGATATTTAAGTTAATAAATTCGTGATTTAAGCTTTCCTTTCCCTAAAAAATGATGGTCAACTCTTACTAGCCCCCAGTTCAAGTGCCACTGATAGTGGGGAGATTGAACTCATACCCCATTTTTTATTAAAATTTCTATATCTTTTTACAGTATTATGATATTGAAAAAGAATGTTACAAAATTATGCCTGCATAACTAGGCTATCGCTTAAAATCATAATCAAATTTCTAAATCCTATTTATAAAAAATCATAATGTTTTAAATACATTAGAACAAATATTTTCAATATTCAGGGAAACCAACTATAATGTAACAAATAATACGTATTTCGGAATCCGACCACGAAGTTTGAAATACATTGTCGGATGTGTCGGTTAGAACTTGGATGGGTAACCCTTCGAGGAGAGACTAGGCTCACATACTGCATTTCAATAGGCAAGAGTGTAAAATCCGACAAGGAATTTCTCCTCAGTCCCGCCAGTTCGAGGCTGAGTAAATCCAGATGCCTTCTGAAAAGTATTCTACGTTGGTCACTCGACAGTCGACCATGTTTATCGAGAGATTTATGATTAAACACAAAAGCAATTGTTGATAGTCCAAGGGGGATGCTGAGCGAGTTTGTCGGTTGCTGATGGCCGTGGTTCGGAACCAATGTTAGGTTGTAGGTCCAGTCGTTAAATAGCTTTAGTTGTTGATGCACTTCTACTCCTAAATTAAAAATATACTCACCGGCCGCTCGTAATCAGGTGAGCTAGACACTCCCTGGAAATGAAGTGAGCCTAGATTCAAATCCTGGTTTGGGAATGGATTTTTATATGGTCTGCCCCACTTTAATGGGGCTTCATATTTCCCTTAATTATAGATTAGATGGTCACTAAATCATTGACGCAATTTAAATTATATAAAAAAACAAAAATGAATAAACAAAAATATATTCACTGTACATATATTCACTGTAGAGATATATTCAATATAGAGATATTAGAGATATTCAACACAATTTCGCAAATAGCATTTTTCTATTCCCTACTCCGCCCCTTTCCAGGATTTCTAAAATTGTCTTCACGATTTCTTATTACTTCTCAATATAGTTTTTTTCAGTCGTTTTTCTTTGTTTTTTAGCATAAATTATACCATTTTTGCTTGATTACTTTTCTGTGATTGTTATATATGCTGTAGATTATAAGGACATGGATAGGATTGTTGCATTAGACGGTATGAGGTTTTATTTTTTCCTAGAAGTGTCCATTATTTATCTCTATTCTTGCTATACGAATTAGACATGAAAATATTCAACATGTATGTACAGTTTTTGTTGCAGCCATAAATAGTATTGTATCTAAATTAACATTTAATGGGGACCAGTGGCCGATGATAATGCGACTTGCAATGGGGATATTTGCATATTGTCGTTAATGGGTGTTTTACCCTTTATCTCACCATAAGATGTATCTCTTAGGATGATGCCAAGCTAGAATTGAATGGGAACGGAAATAGAAATCTATTTTCTTCAGTAATAAGTCCAGATTTTGTTTAGATGATCATGATGGACGTAAAAAGGCTAAAAGTTTTCGGCGTGAAAGGTGAAATTTAACTCAACTGACTTAGTAGATTCCCACTGTTATCATCGAAAATGAGAAAGCTATGACCAATTATGTATTCAACACACCTGGTACACTTTGCCTCAAGAAGACATAGATCATATAGTTGAGTCGATGTCTAGCAGTGTTACAGAGTGCTTTAATAACCGCGATGAATTAACCGAACGCATTATTAATAGCTTTTTGTATTAAATGTAATTAAATATTTTAATATTTTTATTTTTATTGGCTTTTTTAAATTAAACAGAATTATCTAAAATATTTGTTATTAGAATTATATACAATCAAAATCAAATGATGGCTACACATTGTACAAAAAAACAGAGAAAAAATGTAAAGGAAACGATATGTAGATGTAATAAGGAATCGTGGAAAAAAAAATTGGTAAACCGTTGAAAAAGGTGGAGCGAGAAATAGAAAAATATTACTGACTATGCTGAAGTCTTTTGGAAGGAAGAAATTCAGAAATAGATTCAAGTCTATTAAAGATAAAAAATATGGAGATTTAGAAAGTTAATTAGTCATTTTCGTACTGAAATGGGGGAGGAATTTGTATATGAAGAACAAATTAAAAACAGAGAAAATAATTTAGAGGGAATCTCATAGAAAGAGTTTGTAGTAGTATTGATGATGTTAAAAGATGGAAAATTGGCAGAATTAGATAATATAAAATCAGAAATGCTTAAGACATTGAAAAATATCGAAGAATATTACTAAAAAACAAACTGAATACAAAATTTGGAAGAATAAGCAGATAACAAAAATACAGCAAACTGCTACAATTATAATTTTGTATACAGTTGCACCCAGTTGGTTAGGTATATGAAATTATATTGGAGAGGAAACTAAGTTTTAATTAGAACCTACGTTAGAAGACTCTCAAGGGAGATTTTAAAATGGTGGGTAGGCAAATTGAAGAATGTTATTCAAAACTGTAGTGGATAAAATGGTGAAGTTGCCTGCTAAGTAGTAAATGAGTTACTGTATGCTGATTATGAATCATCATGGGAAGAACCTAGAGGAAAATACTACCGTGTGGAAAAATTAATGAATAAAAAATGAAAAAAATCGGAAATATTGAGTTTGACCAAAGAAAGTGAGAAAGATAGACAAATTTATAGAAATAGTACAATACAGCAATTCGAAGAAACAAAATATCTTGGCTCAATGGCTATTGAGACAAACAGGATCTATTATGCCCTGCTAGAATTATTCAATAAAAAATGGAATTAGCAGGAAAACCAAAATTATTGTATATAAGATGGTGTTTCTGCTATTGTGGCTGTACAGGGCAGATCCCTGATTGTTGTCTAACAGACTCAGGACTATTGAGAGCATGCGAAATGTGATTACTGAGAAGTGCAATAAAGATGCCAGAAACAGATAGAATAAGGAATGAGAAAATCAGGGAGGAACTAGAAATAAAAGCATTGGAAAAACTCTGAAACAAGAGAATATATCGAGGCATTTGGTTAGAATGAGTTGACAAGATACATTAAATCAACAAGTGATTAGGGTGCTACGAATAATAACATTATTATAAAAACTTAAACATAGAATAGTACAATGAAGGTGACTGAATGCATTCAAAAGTGGAAAATGTTTATTAAAGGAGGACACAATTTGATTCAAACACACCTCAACACTGAAAAGTAGATGAGGACTGGTTATTAGGTAAATAATTTTAATAATGCTGCATTCTTTGTCCTCCGTCATAGCTCATTACATTCACAAGTACAGACAACAAACATTCCAATCTATTTTATTACCTATTGTGATATTTAAAAATCGTTAATTTAAGTTTCTTCTTTTAAATAGATTTTTAAAATTTGATAACGAATAACTAAATAAATAAGCTAATAATAAATTTAATAAATTTCAAACAATCTATAAATCTGAAAAAACGATTTACCAGATTTTATTTGTATCAGATCTGAAATATATTTACCGCTTTTAGTTTAGATCTGATTACTATAATAGCCAAAATGTTATTGGAAAAACCACTATCATAATATTGAATAAAGTAAAAAAATATGAATTAAAAATAAAATATATTATCACTATAATATATAAATATTTATAATAATCTATCCAAATGCGATCCACCACACTCATAATTTTTACAGATATCCAAACTGCAACTTAATATGGACTATTATGAAGGTATTCGGAATAAATATGTATTGAAGTTGAGGTTTCACATACTTGAAATTACTCTTCCTGCTCGGATTACATACAATTTAGTTTACATTAAAATATATGGAAATTATGTTCACCAGGGTATGCTAGAACTGATATAGAACCCAATATGGGCCATTTCCTAGGCCTACGTATAAAATTCATTTTCAGGATGGCGTGTGACCCTGATAAAATATCTTATCTTGTTTAAGACACACACAGCCATTAGGTATGTCCCCGACGTATTTACTGAGAAGGGTCTTAATACGAAAGGTTCATCAAAAACAGGGTCTAGAAATTAAGATTTTGAATTATATTGATTGAATAGGTCTAATTAAAAATATCTATCCTTAGCAAGACTAATTGCTTTGTGGTCCTATGTATTTTATTTATTTTAGTTTGAAGTTATTCTGAAATAACAAGAAGTACATGCCTAGAAAATTGTTTAGTTGGGACAATGTAATATAATATTATTTCAAGTAATACAATAATATTTCCAATATACAATATAATTCAGTAATACAATAATATTTCCTACTACATAGTAATGTATATATATATGTATATATATATGTATATGTATATAATAACACTTTTGGTTGCTTGACCGGGATCCTATCTTCCCTGCCACCTATCCCTTCAACTGGATGACATATGTTTGGTCTCTCGAGGTTCAGACTCTTCAGGACGCCGACATATACCATACCATCAAGAATAGAAAGACCCTATCCACAGCCAACAGCCCATGTTTTCGCCGAAATCACGTCGGATGACGCATATATATATATATATATATATATATATATATATATATATATATATATATATATATATATATATATATATATATATATATATATATAGGCGCAGGTAGGCATTGAATAGGAGAAGCTTTGTGAATCTAGTTAGAGGCTGATTCATGTATTGCGCGTCACTATTCCATTGGAACTTCTTATTATTGATATTATTATTGGAGTTTTATTGAATATTATAGTACTCGTACAAACTCTCCGATTAAATATAAAAAATGATGACGGCTGAATAACCACGTCGGTTTCGACTGTAAATCTTGATTCTTGTCCCAAATTTGCATTATCAGAAAACAAAAATATAAATATTTTATATATACACATACATTATTCTTATGACACGTATCGGAAAAAAATATTTCAATGTTCAAAGTTAATTAAAAACAAGCATTACAATTTTATCTTTATTGAGGTCTAATAACACGTACCAAAGAAAGTAATATATCACGTATCTGATTTTGTTTCATATGTGGTATTAGAATGAAGAGAGTTACTAGATTAGATATTCACTTACAGAATATATTTATAGTTTTAAATAGAACTTAAATGCACGTATTGAAAAATTCTGAAACAATTAGCGGACAACGCTTCTTGAAATAACATTCTTTGTTGTGGTGATATGGCGACATACTTACTTTTGTTCCATAATTGCAATGTTAGTGTCCAGGTTTCACTTCCGTATGTCATTACGGTCAGAAAGCATTTATCAAAGACTTCTCTTTTTAGGCAAAGTAGGAGTTTACACTTAAACTCCATGTTGAGCCTGTCAAATGCCTGATGCACATTTAACACGTCGTTCCACCTCCTGGGGGTATCCCCCTTCATTGAAATCTTCTCAAGATATATACAGTGGTCCATAATTTCTAAATCGCTTGCTAAAACTGAAAATTTTCTGACCTCAGCAAATTTCTTGAACATAGAAAATAGAATTGTCAGCTTTATTTTTTTGGTGAAATAGTTCTCCAACACATTGCAGGCCTTGTATGAGTCTTTGCAGCTTTTCGTGCGAAAGGAAACGATATCATCTGTGAATTTAAGATGGCTTAAGTATCGACCACTGATCTTTATACCGTCGTATTTCCAACTCATCCAGATTACGGAATATTTTTCAAGGCAGCTTGAGAAAAGAACAGGCAATATTGTGAAACAATTAGCGGACAACGCTTCTTGAAATAACATTCTTTGTTGTGGTGATATGGCGACATACTTACTTTTGTTCCATAATTGCAATGTTAGTGTCCAGGTTTCACTTCCGTATGTCATTACGGTCAGAAAGCATTTATCAAAGACTTCTCTTTTTAGGCAAAGTAGGAGTTTACACTTAAACTCCATGTTGAGCCTGTCAAATGCCTGATGCACATTTAACACGTCGTTCCACCTCCTGGGGGTATCCCCCTTCATTGAAATCTTCTCAAGATATATACAGTGGTCCATAATTTCTAAATCGCTTGCTAAAACTGAAAATTTTCTGACCTCAGCAAATTTCTTGAACATAGAAAATAGAATTGTCAGCTTTATTTTTTTGGTGAAATAGTTCTCCAACACATTGCAGGCCTTGTATGAGTCTTTGCAGCTTTTCGTGCGAAAGGAAACGATATCATCTGTGAATTTAAGATGGCTTAAGTATCGACCACTGATCTTTATACCGTCGTATTTCCAACTCATCCAGATTACGGAATATTTTTCAAGGCAGCTTGAGAAAAGAACAGGCAATATTGTGATATATATATATATATATATATATATATATATATATATATATATATATATATATATATATATATATATATATATATATATATATTGATGATCAAGTATCCCATAAATTTTAAAATAGAAGTAAAAGAGTTGTAACAATTAGGAAATATTTTGCGCCCTTCACCTGGACTAATTCTAAGTTTCTAAGTCATCAAAATACCGCCCGAAATGTTATTTTGATCGTCCAAAACCCAATGTAACCTACCATTATAAAAATATTTTGTATGGGCTCTGCTGCTTATAAATTAATTCATTCATTAATGAGTAATTCATTCATTCATTCGTTCATTCATTTATTCATTAATTATAATTACTACAAAACATTACCATCGAGATCTGATCGATAAAGTACATAAAGTGTGTTGTACATTTCATGTCGGTTTTATGTGGGGATTTTCCTTATTCGAAGAGCTTTAGAGTTCCCTATTGGTGCTCATATAAGATATAGACAATATATGGCATATCCCTGCATGTACAAATATCATAATATAGTTCCGCATTTGTCTTTTCCAACCTGCGTCTCCGCCCAAATGAACACTTTTGTTGGTTGCTTGACCAACATGAGATATGTTTCGTCTCTCGAGGTTCAGACTTTTCAGGGCGCCGACATAAACCATACCATCAAGAATATGGAGACCCTATCCACACTATCCTTGGGTGTGTTATGCCACTCAGCTACTGCTGTCTCATTGGACGCAGTCCAAGAAAATTTAACAGTACATATATATGCCATCCAACGGGAGATCGGCCAAAACATGGATTGTTGGTTGTGCATAGGGTCTCCCTATTCTTAATGGTATGGTATATGTCGGCGCCTTGAAGAGTCTAAACCTCGAGAGACGAAACATATGTCATCCAGTTGAAGGGATAGGTGGGGCTCCTTCCCGGTCAAGCAACCAACAAAAGTGTTTTTTAGGTGGAGACGTAGGTTGTTGTGTGTTCCACATGAGATTGTGGAACCCAACGGTTGGGTGTGTGATAACACTCAGCTACTACTGTCTCATTTGACGTAGTCCAAGAAAATCTAACAGTATATATATATATATATATATATATATATATATATATATATATACTGTTGGATTTTCTTGGACTACGTCAAATGAGACAGTAGTAGCTGAGTGTTATCACACACCCAACCGTTGGGTTCCACAATCTCATGTGGAACACACAACAACCTACGTCTCCACCTAAAAAACACTTTTGTTGGTTGCTTGACCGGGAAGGAGCCCCACCTATCCCTTCAACTGGATGACATATATTTCGTCTCTCGAGGTTTAGACTCTTCAAGGCGCCGACATATACCATACCATTAAGAATAGGGAGACCCTATGCACAACCAACAATCCATGTTTTGGCCGATCTCCCGTTGGATGGCATATATATGTACTGTTAAATTTTCTTGGACTGCGTCCAATGAGACAGCAGTAGCTGAGTGGCATAACACACCCAAGGATAGTGTGGATAGGGTCTCCATATTCTTGATGGTATGGTTTATGTCGGCGCCCTGAAAAGTCTGAACCTCGAGAGACGAAACATATCTCATGTTGGTCAAGCAACCAACAAAAGTGTTCATTTGGGCGGAGACGCAGGTTGGAAAAGACAAATGCGGAACTATATTATGATATTTGTACATGCAGGGATATGCCATATATTGTCTATATCTTATATGAGCACCAATAGGGAACTCTAAAGCTCTTCGAATAAGGAAAATCCCCACATAAAACCGACATGAAATGTACAACACACTTTATGTACTTTATCGATCAGATCTCGATGGTAATGTTTTGTAGTAATTATAATTAATGAATAAATGAATGAACGAATGAATGAATGAATTACTCATTAATGAATGAATTAATTTATAAGCAGCAGAGCCCATACAAAATATTTTTATAATGGTAGGTTACATTGGGTTTTGGACGATCAAAATAACATTTCGGGCGGTATTTTGATGACTTAGAAACTTAGAATTAGTCCAGGTGAAGGACGCAAAATATTTCCTAATTGTTACAACTCTTTTACTTCTATTTTAAAATTTATGGGATACTTGATCATCAATATATATATATATATATATATATATATATATATATATATATATATATATATATATATATATATATATATATATATATATCACAATATTGCCTGTTCTTTTCTCAAGCTGCCTTGAAAAATATTCCGTAATCTGGATGAGTTGGAAATACGACGGTATAAAGATCAGTGGTCGATACTTAAGCCATCTTAAATTCACAGATGATATCGTTTCCTTTCGCACGAAAAGCTGCAAAGACTCATACAAGGCCTGCAATGTGTTGGAGAACTATTTCACCAAAAAAATAAAGCTGACAATTCTATTTTCTATGTTCAAGAAATTTGCTGAGGTCAGAAAATTTTCAGTTTTAGCAAGCGATTTAGAAATTATGGACCACTGTATATATCTTGAGAAGATTTCAATGAAGGGGGATACCCCCAGGAGGTGGAACGACGTGTTAAATGTGCATCAGGCATTTGACAGGCTCAACATGGAGTTTAAGTGTAAACTCCTACTTTGCCTAAAAAGAGAAGTCTTTGATAAATGCTTTCTGACCGTAATGACATACGGAAGTGAAACCTGGACACTAACATTGCAATTATGGAACAAAAGTAAGTATGTCGCCATATCACCACAACAAAGAATGTTATTTCAAGAAGCGTTGTCCGCTAATTGTTTCAGAATTTTTCAATACGTGCATTTAAGTTCTATTTAAAACTATAAATATATTCTGTAAGTGAATATCTAATCTAGTAACTCTCTTCATTCTAATACCACATATGAAACAAAATCAGATACGTGATATATTACTTTCTTTGGTACGTGTTATTAGACCTCAATAAAGATAAAATTGTAATGCTTGTTTTTAATTAACTTTGAACATTGAAATATTTTTTTCCGATACGTGTCATAAGAATAATGTATGTGTATATATAAAATATTTATATTTTTGTTTTCTGATAATGCAAATTTGGGACAAGAATCAAGATTTACAGTCGAAACCGACGTGGTTATTCAGCCGTCATCATTTTTTATATTTAATCGGAGAGTTTGTACGAGTACTATAATATTCAATAAAACTCCAATAATAATATCAATAATAAGAAGTTCCAATGGAATAGTGACGCGCAATACATGAATCAGCCTCTAACTAGATTCACAAAGCTTCTCCTATTCAATGCCTACCTGCGCCTCCAAGATGGTAAACCTCGGACACCCGACTGATATTCCTTGAGGCCCTACGCAGTAGGAAGATCACCCCCTCTCTACAATGGCTAAGCCCACGTAGAAAGTGTTTAATTAATGGTTCCAAAAAAAAAGAAAAACACGCAAGCCTCGGAAAAAGCCACTGATGGTGCGACTGCATCAGTGGGTTGGACTGAACAGACATTAGTGGAAGAAATCGGAACAAGAGCCGACTTTTCACGAAATGGATGCTTAAGCGCTAAACAAGCAACAAAATCTAAAAATAGGGTCGATGGTTTGGATGATCTTTATTACGATAATCTCGCTTCAGCAACCGAACCCTATAAGCGACGCGTGCGATAGCTAAGAACAGATATACTGCAACTTATGCGCGCGTACTATCAAGCCACAGATTTTGAAAAGAATCTCACCCAATACTGATCACAACTCTATGAAATATGGAACATGAAAAGACCAGAATTCCACCGAACCGAACCACCCAAAAGCTGTCAGACCAAGTACGACCGATTTTAAAAAGAAAAATATTTTCTCTGGCCGAGCTAGACAAGCTGAAAATCATCATCACACAAAAACTAGCAGTAAACCATCCATCGGAAAATTAGAACTTACTGACATGTCACTTAGTTTATTGAACGAAGTACGAAGAACCACCCTGGAAGAAAAGATTAATAAAAAAAATCAATCAAACATAGACAAAATATTGGTGTACTTCAAACCTACCTTTGTGCTCTAAATAATCCAAATCCCTCCGCCCACACACTTCGTAAGTTGGAGAGCAAACTTAAAATATCAAATATTCTAGGGAAAAACGCACAAGAAGGTCAACAACTGCTGGATAATCTAAAGCAAACATAGCTGCCTGCGAATATGAAATAAGACGATCTAATGAAAGAGTTAAAAGATTGAAACAAAATTCAAGATTCTGCACTAATCAAAAACAATTTTTCCTAGAACTTGAACAAAAAATGAAAATAACCAAACAACCATTCAACATGAAACTCATCCAAGAATACTGGAAAAATATTTTGTCTAACCCAATTGAACATTATGCTGAAGCCTACTGGATAAATGACGAAACACAAAGGGTGGATAATTTACACCCTCTGTCAGATACCAACATAACTGAACAGGATATTATAAATGCTGTAAATAATGAGAAATCGGAAATCACCACGTGTTGATGGATTGCATGCCTATTGGTGGAAAAACTTCAGATCAACAGCATGTTTGTAGCTTGCCAATTTAATAAAGCGTTAAGAAAACCAGAGATAATTCCATCACATTTTACAAAAGTCATCACACATATCCTACCAAAAATGAAAAAGTCGAGAACCCTCTAAACTTTCGTCCAACTACTTACCTTCTTGTAATTATTCACTATAAATTATTCATTATAAATTATTCACAAGAATCCTGACTACCAAAATAGCTGATTACCTTGAAATGAACAATGTAATTACAATAAAGCAGAACGCTTACCGCAGGAAGCAAAGGTACTCACTCTCAAGGAAGCAAATAATAGCTGTTAATAGATTCAATAATAACAAAAAATGCATTCCGCTATCGCAAAAACATATCGATAGCATGGATATATTACCGACAAGCATTCGACTGTATCCTTCACTCATGGGTACTAAAAATTCTCGAAATATATAAAATTGATACCCGATGATAGGTAAAACCCTCAAAGTTTTGATGAACAATTGGAGAACCAACCTAAAACTAAATATATAGTCATTTAAATACAGCAGTCCGGAACTAATAATCAATCGCGGTATATATCAAGGCGCCAGTTTAAACCCACTTTTATTTTGTCTGGCATTAAACCTATTAAGTTGTATGTTGGAATCCAGTGGTTATGGTTAGAAGTTGAAGAAAACTTCAAAAGAAAAAATAGAACATCTTCTCTATATGGACGACTAAAACTGATAGAGAATGGTACCAGTGGAGTGGTAGAGAGCAACCTCTAAGAGTACTAGAACTAGTACAGAAATTCAGCAAAGATACCCATATGGAACTCGGTCTCGATAAATGTGCCTTTATCCATGTAAAAAAGGGAAAAATTCCACACTCGGAAAATATTGTGCTATGGACAGCACCGAATTTAAATCACTGCTAGCAGATAAAAATTATAAATACTTGGGTATTGAACAAGTAATAACACATGAACAAAAGACCATGAAGAAGTTAATTCAAGATAAAAATTCTTAAAACAGACCTACAGGCCACGGTTCTATTTGAGGCAATCAACATCCCTACGTTAACTTTTACGTTTGGCATTGTAAACTGGACATCGAGAGGATCTAGATTCACTAGATATGCGTATTAGAACTACAATAACTAAGTCCACCCGACGTCATCACTTAATCGATTGTATCTCCCTAGGGCAGAAGGAGGGCGGGGACTTCTGAATCTTGAACTTATGCATTACTCACAAGTAACGAAGCTTACAACAGACAATCGTGTCTAAGATAAAGACATATCACCACTAAATATGGCCGATCTCGAGAGGCTCGAAACAAAGAAATCGATCAGAAACATGGGGGAAAAATCTATCTGGTATTGGCTCAGTTGTTTTATATCAGCTGGTATAAAAATCTATCCACCCTCTACCTGAAGAATGAATACCTACGTCCGGAAACTGAAGAGTTCATTGGAGCAATACAAAATCAGGTTATATAAGTTCCAAATGACAGTCGTAGAATCTGCGCAGCTACCTCAGAATCCAACGAACACCTATCTTCAGCAGTTACTTAATATAACCTACCTCCCCTGACTAAAACGGTCCAACCTTATAATTACAAACCTAACTCTGTCACGGAAAACAACAATGTCAGGATTTACTGGGATACTGACATAATAACTGATCCTGAGTCCTGCTACAATTGTGATTAATAAAAAGGATAAGCAAGAAACAATCATTGATATTGCAATAACTCTAGATGACAATATAGACAAGAAAAGGCTGGCAAAAATAACAAAATATCAAAAACTTTCCCACGAACTGAATGAAATATATAAACTACAAAAAATACACATTTTACCTATAATCATATCGAGTAATGGTCTCACAGAGAAAGCACTGTAAAGATCACTGAAATGTTCCAGAATATTTAATACAATCGGGACTACAGCTTCAGCCCAAAACTAAGCGCTTGCAATATCATCCGCAAAGTCAACGATTCAGTAACTTGTTAGGAATATGAGCCCCGGGTTACTGAAACAAACCCAGAAATAACTGTGATTGAAATAAAGTCGATTTATTTTCGAGTTCCAGTTTTATCGACAACGGGTTTTTGATAACCTATTTTTGTATCAGCTCATTATAATTTTTATTTGCAGTGGTTAACATTTTGTGTCTTTCAATTACATTAGCTCATAATAAAGCACGACTTCATTCCGCCTGATCAAACGAAATACGGAACACTACCTAATGTCCGTATATAGCCCTTTATCAGGAGTAATCCAATATTTCTCCTACTTAAATCTATTAAAGTATATATATTTTTTTTTACTTTCCATCCCCAGTTGCATCGTACCACAAAAAAACTCCTATTTCCCTCCCTAATAAATAAGTTATAGAAGTTCATATTTATAAACATTTCAATACTATATTTTTGGACAACTTATGTGTCCATCACTCTCTTATTGTAAAAGTGTACGATAATTTTTCGAGTGTTGAAGCTGAATTTTTATTCAGAAATAACTGCATTTCAGTGTCTCAAGGTTTTTGGTTGTCCAGTACTTTTTCTTATTCTCTTATTCTCTTCTCCCTTCAAATTACAACTTCTGAATAGTTTACTAGTTAGTAAAATTATTCTCTAGTGTTCTTTTGGATATATTATGTACTTATAAGAGAAGCAGAATTATGTCTACTCAAACGAGACATGGTTCATTTAGTCGTACTACCTGTATTTAATAATACAGGTAACTATTGTATATTAATACTTAGTACGATCAAGTAGACATAATTCTGCTACTCTTTTATTTAAACCTAGTCCAAGTGTGAACAATAGTCGCAATATGCTGGTGGCAGGACTTAAATATTTTGGATACTGATATAGATTTTTCAAAACACAAATTTTATTCGCAAATATGAATTTAATAATCTTTAAAACTGTTGTCTACTACAATCGTTCAAAAATTAGAATGTTTTCAATGAATAACAATATTATATATATATATATATATATATATATATATATATATATATATATATATATATATATATATATATATATATATATATATATATATATATATATATATATCTCTGCGTGTGTGCGTGTGTGCGTGTGTACGTGTGTGCGTGGGTGCGTGTGTGCGTGTGTGCGTGTGTGCGTGTGTGCATGTATGCGTGTGTGCGTGTGTGCGTGCGTGTGTGCGTGTGTGTGTGTGTGTGTGTGTGTGTGTGTGTGTGTGTGTGTGTGTGTGGGGTGGGTGTGTGCGCGTGAGGGCGTGTGCGCGTGTGCGCGTGTGCGCGTGTGCGCGTGTGCGCGCGTGCGCGTGTGGGCGTGTGCGCGTGTGGGCGTGTGCGCGTGTGCGCGTGTGCGCGTGTGCGTCTGTGCGCGTGTGCGTCTGTGCGCGTGTGCGCGTGTGCGCCTTGCTGGTGTGCGCGTCTGCGCGTGTGCGCATTTGTGCGTGTTTTTGTTTTGTTGGCAAATACGGCGATATAATGGGCTTCGCTCAATTGCTCTATGACGTTTCTAGTCAATTTGATCTGAATTTCTTCACAAGCTTGGAGACTGGTTTCTAACTTTAATAATCGGTGGATACAATTGCCGATTTCCAATCCATTTATTAAATTGGCCTTTGTACAGAACTATTTGTTCTGCAGCATATCATAAGGTACTGGCATATATTGGTAGAAATCCATGTTCATAATCAGATAGGTATTATGAGGAATAATAGTAGTAAGGTTTTGTGTAGGTATTGAATATAAATGGAAATATTGAAAGTTCTCACGATAAATTATTGGAAAGTGAATTATGAAAACAACTTTTTTGTGATGATAAAATGCCTGAATTTCTAAAGCATCATAATAATAATTAAAATGTGATTTCGGGAAAAGCATTTCATTATTTGAATATAGCTTTACGGCTGTATCATACATTGATTCTAATTCATCGATTTTAAGTAGACTCGAGTGTGCGTTCTTTAATCTAGCAAAAGTTATTAAGTTTTCGATATTAGTTAATAGTTGTAAAATAACGCTAATGCCTATATTAATCTGATCTAATACATTTTTAGAGTCGAGATAATGATTTAGATTTGATGCTAGGTCGTCAGTTCTCAATCTCATCTCGTTTATACCTTCAGTGACTATATCTTGATTATGATTTATTAGGGATATTGTTCTAATAAAATTTTCTATCATTTTGGTGGTGAGAGAAATTTGCTTGTCTACGATGTCTCTTTGGTTAGTTTGTAATTTATTAATACTCTTCACATAAAATTCTGCATCATCCGCATCTAAATTACCGCTAATGCTTTTGATTACAGAGCCTAAGCCATTAATTAAACCTCTTTTAGTACGATATACAGGATTAATAGTATTATACATTTGTTCCGCTGAAATTAGCTGGTATGACATTGCTTTATGAAAATTTTGAAGTTCAGAATAAAAAGGATTATGTTTTATCTCTAAAACATTAGTAAGCTCATCATAATGTTTCCTGAGAACTTTGAGTTGGCTTTCGATAGGTTTTAGGTCATAATAATAATAATGAAGGAAGGTATGAACTTTTGATTTTAAACTCCCTGTTCCTAGCTTATACGGAAGAAGTCCCGGGTTTTGAGCTAAGTTGGTAATTTTCACTTCTTGAAGGACTGCTGGCAGCAGAAGCTGGGACCTGTAACGGATTACGTTTCAATTTAGGTATTTTTAAATTTTGTTTGTGAATTAATTATGATCCTGAATGAATTTTAATATTTTTATTTTTATTAACTTTCTCTTTTACATATTTCTGTCTTAATTTATTTCTGTTATTTGACTTTAGTTTTCTATGAACATTTTCACCTTTTTCATATGATAATGGATCTTCTCGCTGTTTGTTATGTTTACTAATGATACGTTCCTTTTGAGAAGTCATGTTTTCATTTAACTTCTTATAAATTTCTTGAGTTGCTTGGCGATGTTCTACGATATAATTGATAATAAGTTTTTGATTTAAATTAATATCAAAAGAATCTTTTGAATTCAGATGTGCATTTATTATATCAATTGGTTTTGTTTTGTTACAGAATGTATTGAATTGTTGTAACCTAAAATTGCAAAAGGCATTTGACTTAAAATATCAGTTTTTTTCGTTTTACTAATAATCACTCGTAAATGTTCTAATACAGTAAAATGGAAACGTTCTATGGACCCATTCGATTCTGAATGATTATTAGAGATATAGTGAGGTTCCATATGGCACTGTTTGAAGAAATTCTTGAACAACACTATTTTTTTTTGGGTACCATTGTCCATTGTAACTATATTTGGTAATCCATGATGTGTAATGATTGTAAGTAATAATCGTACAATTTCAATACTGGATAGACATTGTAACGGGTAGGCTTGAGCATATTTCGAAAATGTATCTATTATAGTTAGATATTTTTGTCCTTGGGCCTGAAAAGTGTCTATATGGATTATTTTAAAAGGCTTAGAAGGTGTTGGAGTAATCATTAGCTTTTGACGTGGTGGGTTTCTATCATATTTATTTAATTGACAATTTTCGCACATGTTAATGTAATCTGTAACATCTGATTTAATTCCTGGCTAGTAGTAATTTTTTCTGATACGTGTTTCTGTTTCTAGAATTCCACGGTGGTTGGTTTTTCCTTCATGATAATTTTGAATAATAGTGTTCTGTTTGTCTTTCTCTTTAATGCCTTCCAAGATAACATTGCATTTAACGAGTTTGAATGCTGAACTTTTGAATGTATTTTTAAGTATGTTACATATTTCCGGAAAACAATTATCATCTTTGAAGTAAAGTGCATACGTAATTTTGGGTTTGATAAATTCTTTAAAGAATTTCATAAGATCAGTTTCTAGGTTATTTTTTGAAAGATTTTGTATTTTGTATTTTTTTGAAAGATTTTGTAGGGAATATTTGTATTGTTTTTGGTTTCGCAGGTGAATAATAAACAAGGTGTATAATTATTTGGTTATTATAGATATTTAAAGGTTTTTCTGAAATTGGTATTCCAAGAATACTATCTTCGTGACTAGTATGTTCTGTTATGCCATCGTCGTCGTCATTTCGGCTTTTATTTTGAGCATCTTCCGGTTGTTCTACGTCAGATATAAGGGGTTGTTCTCCTATATTACCAGACATTGAAGCATTATCATCATTTTCTCTGGCCATTATATCATTATATTTGTCCATATATTCTACTAATTGGTCAAATTCTTTAGTATGAATTTCTACTCTGGTAATCTCCATCTTACTAATCTAGAACTTGGTTCTTTTAATGACATCAGACACTGAAGTATTAATTTTAAGGTTTATGATCTGTTATAATTTTAAACTTGCGACCACACAAGTACGGTCGAAAATACTTTGTAGCCCATACTATTGCTAGAAGTTCTTTTTCTATTGTGCTGTAATTTTGTTCCGATTCATTGAAAGATCTTGATGCATAGGATACAGGTTTGTCGCTGCCCATAGGTCCTTGTGACAATATTGCTCCTATTGCTACGTTACTTGCGTCTGTTGTAAGATTAAATTCCTTCGTAAAGTCGGGATACAGTAGCAATGGTTCATTCATTAAAATGTTTTTACAATCCTCAAAGCATTTTATGAATTTGGGAGTATGTTCAATTTTTGCGATTTTCTTTAGGCAAAGAGTTAGCGGTTTTGTTAATTTCCCAAAATCTTTAATACATTTTCTGAAGTACCCTAATAGACCTAAAAATCCTTGAATTCCCTTGGTGGTTTTTGGTAAAGGGTATTTTTGTATGCTAATAATCTTGTCGGGATTAGGTTTCACACCATCTGGAGTTACTATGTGCCCTAAATAAGTAACTTCCTTTTTCAAGAACTCATATTTGTCCAATTGAATTTTGAAGTTTGTTTCTCTTAATCGTTAGAATACATTTTTCAAGTTAACGATATGTTCTTGCAAGGATGTCGAGTAGATAATGATATAATCCAAGTATACTAAACAAATTTCGTTTTGTAGTCCACGTAAGATGTTATCCATGGTACGTTGGAAAGTAGCTGGTGCATTGCGTAACCCAAAAGGCATTCGGACGTATTCATAACGCCCGTTCTCGACATTGAAAGCTGTGTTGGTATATCACATGGTTCCATCTCAATTTGATGGAATCCACTTGCCAAATCGAGTGTTGTAAAATAGTTGCAGCGACCTAATTTGTCTAAGACGTCACTTATATTAGGCAACGGATATCTGTCTTCAATGGTTTTCTCATTTCATTTACGGTAGTCGACTACAATTCTCAATTTTTCTTGCCAGAAGCATCTGTTTTTTTGGGAACTACCCAAATTGGCGATGACCATGATGAATCGCTAGGTCTAATAATTCCTTGTTCTAACATGGATTTAATCTGTTTCTGTACCTCGTCGTTATGAATAAAGGGATATCTGTAAGACTTAGTGTAGACTGGTATTTCGTCTTTTGTCTTAATGGTATGTTTCACTTGGTTGGTAAAAGTTAAAGGTTGGTTTTCGGTAAAAAATATATCTGAATACTTTTTACATAGCTTAATAACATGATGTTTTTCTTCTGGGTTAATATGAGACGTTCGAATCAGTTTTTCTACATTAATAATTTGTTTGTTATCAGGGCTGGACATATCAATTTGGTAAAGTTCGTAGTCATTTTGTTTGAATAGAATTACTCTTATTGGTGTCGTCAAGAGCAGACAAATTTCTTTACCGGTTTTATTTAAGATTTGTACTGAAGCTAATCAATTTCTTGCAATTGTTAAGGTTTCTGGAATTTCTATATTTTGTATCTTCTGATGTGGAAATAATACATCACCATTTCTAATGTTTACAGGAATTTTGGTTATTAATTTTGTATGCGGTTCGATTTTTATAGAATGAGAACATTTTTGAACAGTTGGTTTGTATTTTATAGGTATTTTACTGTGCGGTGTTATTAAATATGAATTTAGAAAATCAAATTTTGCGTTTAGTAATTTTAAATTGTCTAGTCCAATTAGACCATCATAAATATTGTGGAAATTAAACAAGTAAAATTTTAAAGTTTCATTTTGATTAAATTCAGAAAAAATTGGTATTTTGAAACAATAATCACGAGAAGAAGTTTGAAAGGCAGGAAAGACAGGTAAAAGGTTAATAAAATATTTCATTTTTAAAAAATTTATATGCAATGTCAGGATTAATAAAAGATTTTGTTGACCCTGTATCTATTAATAGTTTAAGATGAGGTTTCAAAATTAAAATGTAAGGCAATTCTTTTTTGTCTGGCGATAGATGATACTCTACTAAGGTTCGGTTTCTTGAACCGGGATTTCCTGAAAATCCTGAATCATCTCATGTCCGTTTTCATAAGAATTCGTACTCGGTGTTAATGTCCTCGACATATGTTTCCTGTTGCTCGGAGATGTCGTCTTCGGTGTTAAACAATTATTCGACTATTATATTTTTGTTTGCTCCGCGATTTGCAAAATGATTGTAATTTTGATTTGGCTTTCTAAATTGGGAAGTATTTCTTGTAGATATACTCATAGGTGTGGGTCTGTTTTGCATGGGTCTCGGATTGGAATTTCTTCCAAAAACTTGAAAATTACTTGGAATATTTTGAGCGGGTGGACTCGGATGTCTTTGTAGATTTATTGGTCCACGAGGAAATTGTGTGTGTTGAACCTGAGGGGGTTGACGAATTTGATTGAATGGTCTAAAATTGTTATTGAAATTATTTATTGGAAATCTCACTGGTGGATGAGTATTTTTGGAAATCGGTAGTGTAAATGGAATTTGATGCGTTGATTTTTGATAATATTTGCTATTTTCTTTTCAGTTATAAACTGTAATGCTTGACTTAAGCAATTTGGACGCATAGCTCGTATAGTTGGATCTAGAGGATCCCTTAGTCCTGCTAAAAATGTTTTTAATGCTTGCTTAGTGAAAAAATCTCTCTTACAAGTTCGTTCTGCCGGTGTGGTGCTGTGCAAATCAATATAATTACAAATAGTATTGAGCAGATGAATTACCCTTTCGTGAAAGTGTGCCGGTAATTATTGTGGTATTTGTTTTAAATTAACCAAATCTTGGCTCAAGCAATTTTCATCTCACTCACCAAAATTTTGAATTAATGTTTGCTTTATGTTGTCCCAGGTGTCACAAACGTTTATGGCGATAACTTCTTCAGCTCTGCCTTCTAATTTCTTTAAGATACCATTTATTAAAAGAACATTTTGAAAACTACTTCGAACACTTACGTCAAAATAATATGATAAAATTGTCTCTGATGCATTGATAAATCTATGTAATTTATTTGGATTTCCATCGAATTGTGGAATAATGCTTAAATTCTTAATATCTAAAGCTGGTGAAGCCATTTTGTGTGTTTTTGATTCTTATTTAAATTAGTTAAATTATTTCAAAGTTTTAATGTGTTAAATAATTCTACTAAATCTACTTCGTTGTTCTGATTGTTTTCGTTAAAGGAATCAATGGAATTTGAGGAGACTGACATGAACAATTGATTGGTACTTACAGCATCAGTAACCTTGCTATGAGTTGAATCATCGGCCTACCAATTTTCTCGATTGATGATTGGAACTTGCAGACTCTTCTTGTGCACTCGCAACAATATTTTTTCGTTGTCTCGTTTAAGAGTGAAACTCAAAGGATTATTCACTGTGAATGTCCCACGAAACAATCCTACCGACTGCGCCACTTAAATACTTTGGATACTGATATAGATTTTTAAAAACACAAATTTTATTCGCAAATATGAATTTAATAATCTTTAAAACTGTTGTCTACTACAATCGTTCAAAAATCAGAATGTTCACAATAAATAACAATATTATATATATATATATATATATATATATATATATATATATATATATATATATATATATATATATATATATATGTAAAATTGGCAATGTCAGCTATTAAGGCTTGCGGTTCTCAGCGGTTTCCTGGAATGGGTCGAGGACCTCTGCATATAACTCACGCCAACCTCTAGGTGGCGCTACCATATAACGTTTACTTATATTTTCCGATATTCGAAATTAAAGACGACTGGGCCTGGTTCGATTACTTCGAGAGAAAAACATCTGATTTTAACCGATGAGTTCTTAAAGAACGAAACCGGTCTTAAGATGTGGATGAATTTCTTCCGCCTTGGAATCAAACGAGACATACCATAGTTCGTCTAAAGGTACTACCTGTATTTAGTAATACAGTTAATTACTGTATTACAGTTAATTATTACATTAGTATGTATTTTTATCGGAAAGACATATACAAGGTTTATTCAAGACATATACAAATTTTATTCGTTTATTTAACTGAATGTTTTCTGTTGCTAAAATTTTAGGAAAATATATATTGAAAATATATCCAATTAATTAGTCGCGGTCCAATTTAATTGATTAATTTTTAAAAAATAGTAACCTTGTTTGAATTATGAATTATGTGTTATCATCTAAGAATAATAAAACAAAAGCGGGCTGAAATATATTATAATACTTGTTATATATTATATACTTGTTATATATTATAATACTTTTTTAAAAGATATGTAGCATTATCTTTTAAAAATCCGAAATATTCATACAAATTTTCTAGATAGAAGTAGAGTCAATAATAGATGATTTATAATGTAGATGTAATATAAAATAATTAAACGTAAATTTGAAATACATTTATGATACCTTTTGTAATTACATTGTTATTTAAGTTAGATGTAAATCACCTTTAGGGCCGTAACATTGCCCTATTAAGTCTATTTTCTAGGTTCGCTACCTAAAATACATTTCCAGTAATATGTGTAAACCCGATAAAATGTTTTATTTTGTTGAAGATGCTCACAGCTGTTAAGAATGTCCCCTTCAAGGATGGAGGGTCTTAATGGGAAAGCTACCTCCAAGCCGAGGCTCAGTAATTAAGATTTTTAATTACACTGCTTAAAAAGGTCTTAAAATTTGGGGGAAGCTCTAAAAAAGATAAATATTGTTTTTACTTCAAGGGACCTATATTCCAACTCTTATGAATTATAATTAAACATACCTAAAAAATCTCATTTGGAGTTAATAAGAAATTTCAAAATTTACTTTATTTTCGAACAATTTTTAATTAGTACTTAATATTACAATATCTGAATTTGATGAAAATCGAATTAGATACGGAATATATTTTTAAAGTAGATTTTCGATATGCATTACCATAGTCATTTATTTTGATACTTGCATTGACAAGAACTTGAACATATGTTAGGAAGTTCAAAGATGCATGTAAATGTGTATAAGGCAACATTGCATTGCTGTATAAACTCGGGTTACAGAATTTGACTGACGGACATAAAAGTATGTTGAGGGCATGTAATATTAAATCTCTAACATATCAGGAGTTGCAAAACTAGGCATAGTAAGACGCGTGATTTTAAAAAACACTGGAAGTAGAATCACGAGGAGGCCTTTGAAAAATATAACTAGAGGGACAGAGGCACTTGATAAGGATTTTGGAGGGAGGTTAAATAAAATAAACAAGAGTGCAGAAATAGGAAGAAGAAGAAGGCCGAAAACGATATGGGATAAGCAAGTGTTATAATTATAACTAAACAGAAACTGTATTAAAGGCAGAAAAAAATGAAAAAGTCGAGCTCTATCAGGATGAAGCAAAACTCCACTCGCATTCAAATAGTCGGGTGAGTAAGTAAGAACATGTAGAAAACAGAATAAAAAAACCGGTAAAGAAGTACTCTCATAAGTACACATAGTTATTAGGAAAGATATAGGAGAATCCATAACTGAACTAATTCTCAAGTCAAATTTACTTAGAGAACAAAAACTGCCATTTCGATTAATAAATCTGAAAAAATACTCTGAAGAAATTTGAGTAAGCTATTTACATATAAACTATCTCTAAGAAAGTAACTCTAAGAAAGGCCGAGACAAGAAATGCTAAATGCTGGTAAATAAAGTTTCTAGGGCAACAAAGGATATGGTACTAATAGTTCTGAAGTTTAAAAATTTGGAAATAATGAGCTGTATAAATACTATAGAAAGTGACTGAATCAATAGCTAAGAAACTTAATTTCCAAAACATTCTCCCTACTAATCCAAATACCCTATAACTAATCCAGAAAGAGAACAGAACTGGATAATCGGCAATGACAACATTGAAGTTGTAAATGATTTTATTTATTTGGTAATTTACTTATTTTGGCAACATGAAAACAACATCACAGGAGATATCCGAAATGATACTATGGGTAAGGATAATAAAACTAATTACTCTCTACAGTATGTCTTGTAGTATAAACTTATACATAGAAATATGAAAGTTATTTGAATTTAATTTAAATTACGTCAACGATCTAGCGTTATTTAGTGACTATCTATAGTCCATAATTTTACACGTGCCCCATTAAACTCGGCTAGATTGCAGAGAATTTTCGAACCCGGGATAAATGGATCGCCAGGAGAGTGACTAACTCGTCTGACCACCGCGACCGGAAAATATGAAAGTTAAGATCTATCAAACACTCATTCGGTCAGTAGTCACTTATAGGGAGTCACACGTGGCGAAAATTCTAGAAAGTCGAATACCAAGGTAAACCACGTTAAATAGTGGGAAAAAATAGAAAGGTGGACCAAATAATAGACAGGCCAGCAGAATAATGTAAGAAACGATGCTGAAGAACTACTGCACATCAAAAACTGATAAGGAGCTGCTGAACTTCTATCCGGATGGAGACAATGGTTGGTAGAGGTCCAGGTCTTTAGGCGTTCCAGTCTGTTTGGCTTTTCGCGTCTGCATATTGGTTGTGGCTTTTTGCCATTGTCCTCTCCATAGAGCTACACAGCTCTGTACGTCTTCTCACGCCATTTGGACCTCTCGTTTGTTGTCTTTTTCCATTCGGGCACGCTTGACATAGACTTCTTTAGAGACGATTTTACGTCTTGCATCCTTATATCTTCTTTATGATTTCGTTTGTTGTTCTTAATTCACCATAAAGGATCTGCGCGGCATCCTAGTGACCTGCATCCTCTGGAAATGACCTAACCATCTTAGCTGAGCTTTCATGATCAGGGGTTCTATGCAGAAATTGCTGGCTTGTTCAAGTACCTTCACATTGGTCCGATAGTCTTGCCATTTTATTCTCAATATTTTCCGGAGGCAGCTTTAATGAAATTTCTCAAGTCGTTTTATTTGCTTCCGATACAGGATCCATGATTCAGCTTCATGCAGAAGGGTGGGCATTATTATAACATTATAAACACTGATTTTAGTGTACTTTTTCAAGTCTCGGTTACTGAACACTCTTTTTATTAGATGTCCAAAATTGGCACCAGCACACTTTATTCTATATATAACCTCTTCTAGCAGATCGGTAAATCAGGAAATTGGACTTCCCAAATACGGGAAGCATGCTACTTCTTCCAGTGGTTGACCATTCGCAACAATATCAACCATCCCTCTATCCCTATTTAGAGACGTTTGTTGTAGTACTTTCGTTTTTTGTTCAGTAATTTTAAATCTGAATGTATCATAGACCTCAAAAAATATGTCGAGCACCATTTGCAACGTCGACGCACTACGCGCTACAAGCGCATAGTCATCCGCGTCTGCAGTTCTACGATGCTAAGCTCGTTTCTTTTTAATTTGGCTTTAAAATACGCCAAGCTGAGTAGGCTTCCATCCATCCTATACTATATCTCAACTGAATGCGACAATCTGCCTCTGTCATGAGGCAGGACAGCGGCAACTAACACAGAAAAAGGCGTCGAAGCGATCACTCAGCCCTGCTTAATATCGGTCTTAATCTCAAAAGCCTCAGTTTTTCCCACTTGTGTCAAAACTTTCACATTCATGCCTATAGTGCGCATTTATCATGCGCACTGCCTAAACGGGCCCGATGTTCAAGAGAGATCCACAAAGGATCCACAAAAAATCCTACGAATAGGCTTTCATTTTGCTCTCTGCATTTTTCTTATATCTTACGCAGCGATAATATTATATCCGCTATTCCATGACCTGCTCTGAATCCACACTGACTCTTCTACAATATTGATTCAACAATACCAATCAGTCTATATAATATAATTCTAGCCAGAACCTTTCCTGCAGTATGATTATTTAGAAAAATTCTAGCCAGAATCTTTCCTGCAGCAGAGAGCAATAATATACCCCGATAGTTGTTGCAGTCAGCTATATCTCATTTTTTAAAAATAGGTATAATGTAAGCATCTCTATCTCCAAGCATTATATATCTCCACCGGTATTCTGTCCATGCCTGTGGCTTTAACTTTCATGGGCCGTTGAGTTAGTGTTCAGCAGGTTTTCGAAATACTCCTTCCATCTGTCTCACTAGCCTTCGTCACGGTGTTCTTAAAATCATCCCACACTGTTTCTAGAAACCTACCATGCTTTAGTTCACATGACTCAAGCTGTTTTTCCAGATGACGCTTGAGAGATTTTCGGCAACTCTCCTCCCTTAGAATCAAATTTACGGTATTTTGCCGACCATTGTGTTTGCTCTTCTTATGTAGCCACTTTTTAATATCACATCTAATTAGTCGATAATCAGCCCAACAATCATCAGCCGAGAGCAGTGCTTTTGTGATGTTAATATCTCTCACATCTCATTTTCTAAGTAAAATATAATCAATTGCTAGTTGCCAATGTTTAGAGTGTGGATGTTGCCGTGATGTTTTATACGTGTCCCTTTCTATTCTATTACTTTACATCTACCTATTCTTTCTATTCTATATATTTCTAATCGTAACAACAACAAAAAAAAGAATACGAGACATTGATAGTCATTTAATGATATATCTTGTATCTGAATCACTTGAAATCGAGTGACTTTTGATAGTTATCCTGCCAAAGAACAATTTAGCGTTAATGGATCTACCATAAGGCAAATACATTTCCTTATTCAATATTTTGTTGTAAACGGTTATCAAATACCTCGCATTGTCATGGTGAACTCTGGCAAAAACTCTGGTTATTTTTTATGTATGCTTGTCATACTAATAGCCAAGGATGCCTCAATCTCACGGTATATCACATGACGATTTTACTTTATCAGTTCACGCATAGTATCGATGTTTTCTGGTACAACAACCGATTTTGGACGCCCTTCTTTATATACGTCCGTGAGCGAATGACGATCACGATTAAATTCACTAAACCAGTGATATACAGTGATTTTAGCCGGTGCTTCATCACCAAAAGTCGAAGTAAGTTGATCGATGCACTGTTGTTGGGATAATCCATGTCGAAAATCGTAGTAAATCATCGCACGGAAATTCTCACGAGTTAATTTCTATTTTTGACTGAAATTTTCAAGTCACTAAACAACACAAATAGCGCCCGTATCACAAAACGTTCTGAGTACATATACAGTCAATTATGTTAAACTTTATAATGTATATGTCAGATGGCGCCTAGCAACACTATTTTTGCCAATTCCGGATACATAAATAGCAACCCTCGTAAGAGTTGAAACAAAATGGTATAACATATCAACGTGATTTTTATTTATTTTAAATACCTTGTTCATGGCATTTTTATTTAAAAGCCATTTTATGTAAATGACCTCCTCAGGATATTTCCTGATTTCTGGAATACCAATTTTTGATCACTTTGCTACATAAATCGCCATTTATTTCACCAATGACTCGAATAATGTTGGTTTTAAGACCATTGAGTATTTGTGATTTATTGATGTAAACCAATGATTCTCCATAACTCCAGAGAACAAAGTCTACTAGAGTTACATCGCATGATCTTGATGGACAGATAATATCGACATTTCTTGAGATTTCACGATCATTGAACGTTTCTCTCAATAAATTGATTGTGTCATGAGATGTATAGCCTGTTGCATCATCTTATTGAAATCACATATCGTCAAGATCAAAATCATCCAATTCATGCGAGAAAAAAATCAGTAATCATGTTTCTGTAGCGTTTTACTTTGACAGTAGTTGAATTTCCATTTTTTATTTCAAATAAGTACTGTTCAATTACCCCTTCAGACCATAAACAATAGCATATTGTTAATTTTTGTGGATATAAAGGTGTTTCAAGAACAGTATGAGGTTTTTTTTTTCAGTCCAAATGTGACAATTTTGCTTATTTACGAAGCCATTTAACCAAAAATGAACTTCATCGCTGAAGAATTTTTTTTTCATAAAATAATGGATCTGTTTCAAGTTGCTCTAAAACTCAATCTGAAAAATTTCTAGGCAACAAATGGTCATTTGGTTTGAGTTCTTGGGTTAACTGAATTGTATATGCCTTGAAATGAAAATCTTTATAAAGAATATTCCATGCAGTGCCATAAGAAAGTCTAAGTTCTCGAGAACAACGTGTAATTGATTGGTGGATTTTTATCACACTTTGGTTCACAGGATCGATGTTTTCAGCATTACGTTCAAGTTTTCGACGGGTTAGAACAATTAAACTCTGTAGATCAATTATATTGACCGTAAATTTCACGTAAAGTACGAAACGTAGCCCGAATAGATGTATTATTTTGTAATGAAATTGTGCAATTTGTATAAGCTGTGCAACTGTATATCTTTTCATGATCATTTTCCAAACAATTCTAACCACAAATGTCAATTTTGGCGTGAATAAGAAAAAAATTACGTTTTACAAAAATGTGTAGTACTAGTTTGATAACTCTCTACATTGTTTTCTTCAAACTGATCAATTTTTAAATGACTGCATGAAACAGTTATCGTTTTTCAGTTTATTTTAACGATATGATATAAAATCTTATGTTTGTTATCAGATAATTTTTATTATTTATTGTTTTTTTTACCTAATATATATATTCTTTTATAGCGACATAGAATTGATATTCGAACATGAGTTATGACTTTGAAATGCGTTATATTGTTATAGAATCTCAGATGAATGGAAAACCAACTAAAAATATCATAGCAAACAAAATTAATCAATATATTTCACTAGCAAAAGAAGAGCAAAAGTTTAGATCACCAAGTACCATGGAGTGGTCAAATTTCACCCTCTACATATTCAATGATAGATTTAGCTAATGAAATATAGGGCGAGGTGCATACGCTGCCGTCTAATCTTCGAGCTCTAGATCCACCGATCCATAGATCCACGAAAATGACGTTAGTTTAATTTGAATTGTTGTAAAGTTAGATGCGTGAAGTGTCAAATTTGACATGTTCATGGTATAAGTGTGACAAAATTTCATTTGGATCACTAATGGAAAATGGCGGGTTGTAGTAATAAGAGTAAGATATTGACACAAAATGAACTTGGAAAAGAAGTGCAAAATATTATGGATTATGGACTGGATAGTGACAGTGAGCTTTCAGATCAAAATGGTGAACATAGCAGCCATAAAACAGAATCTGGGCAAGAAGAAAACGAAGGAAGCAAAAGAGGCGTAGATAATATGTCAAAGACAATGTAAGTAGCAGCGATACTTCTGATGATAAGTAAAATCTTCCAAAAAGTTATTTCTCCGGCAAAATAGATACAAATGGATAAAAATTCCACCTGCCACTTTTAGCACTCCAAAACATAATATAATAAGTCACTTACCAAACCTTGTAGGAGAGGCACGGGCAATTATGCCGGAATACCCTATTCGGGTTTGGAAATATCTCATTAGTGACGATATATTGCAAAAAATACTCGAAAAAAACTAACGAAAGGATCACTATTATGACCGCTAACTAAAGCATAACCTTTCTTGTCAGTATACAAACCATTTGTCAGTATACAAACCATTATTGAAATGAAAGCATATTTGGACCTATTACATTTGGCAGGGGTTTTCAAATCAAATAACGAAGATTTGAGATCATTATTTGCCACAAATGGTACCTGCTGCGATAACTTTGAACCGTTTTTATTTCTTGCTTTCCGCCATATGTTCTGATGATAAAACTACAAGACTAGTTTGTATTGCCAATGGAGACAAACTTATTGCCATATCCAATATTTTTAATATCTTCATTACTAATTGCCACTCCTAATACAGCTGCGGCGAAAATTTTACTATAGATGAGATGCTTATAGCTTTTAGGGGCAGGTGCAAATTTAGAATGTACCTAAAAATAATCCGGACAAATACGGAATTAAAATGCAGTATTTGGTGAACTCTAGAACACATTATCTCCTAAATTCCTTCGTATACACTGGCAAGGATACTCGTGAAAAGAATCCAAGAAAACTATCAATTCTTACATTGGTCGTGTTGACTTTTATCCTTCCAATATCTGGAACCAATAGGAATATTACTGCAGACAATTGGTTCTCCTCCTTTCAAGAAGTAAAGGAACTGAAAAAACATAATATTACATACATCGAAACCGTTAACAAAAAACAAAAAAGAAATGCCCCCTCAATTTCAACTTCATAAAGATAGGCCTTCTAATTATTTTTTATTCGGATTTACCAATAAAGATACTCTTGCATATTTTGTATAAAAAAAAATCGTTCAGATTTGTTAATATCGTCTATGCATCATAGAGATACAATCAATGAGGATCCAGACATTATAAACTTCTATAATGAAACAAAGTATGGTAAACTCACTAGAACAAAAGTGCTCATGCTATATAATCGAAAGAAGAACCAGAAAATGATGAATGATATTTTGGATATTGCTGGCGCAAACACTAAAGTAATTTTTAATTGTATACTGCGCAATAAAGACCAAATTTCCTTCAATACCGCTGCCAGTTTCTCCAAATTTGTTACATTGGAATTAATCAGACAATGGTATTTATGTCTCATCATCTTACGGTGGACGGCCTAGATTAAATCACCCATGATGATGCCAATATCGATAGCGAAACGCGAGTCGAGAAATTAAAAACAACTGATTTGGTACTTAGCAGCAAATCTCTTTACATTTACTGTTTCACACCAATACACCAATGGTACTAATAGAGGAATTGATAAAAAAATGTATTGGTATTACATGTCTATTTATTATTAAGATTTTTGTCTTTGCACTTTTGATTATAAATGTTGTATAGAGGGTTCATAATTCGTAATTTAACATAACTTAACGTAAGCAACACACATCCAATACAGCTTCAGCAGTCAGTCAAGTCAGCAGTCAGCAGTCAGTCATGTTCAAAAGTTTGGAATATTCAAACATTTATCTTTTTTTATCGATATTAAATTTTCTTTTACTCATTTACGTAATCATCAATTTATTACAACTCTTACTGGTACCAAATAAAACTCGACCCCAAATGCCCAATGCATGTAAAATTGATTTATTATTTTGGAGTCAAAAAATTACAATGTACCAATTGCATTCAAAAATAATTTAAAAATAAAAAGAACAATTTTCAATAAAACTAATAAGCAGTAGTTCCTCCATGGATCTGTATGCATGCCTGTCGGTAATTTGTCATGCTGTCGATTAAAGATCAATTTGGGCTTGTAGAATTCTCTCCCATTCTTCACGAACAGCGTCTTTTAGTTCTCGCAGGGTAAAAGGAGGCTTGTTTCGTTTTTTGATATTCTACAGAATTTTAAAAGCAATGACATTTGCGTCACGAGAATGTGCTGGCCACCCACTGCGTCTCCGAACAGACGGAGAATCCGACTCCGACAACAGGATTTAAAACTTCCTCGATGTACACAGCACCAGTGACTCTTCTCTCCAAAACATCACGCTCCCACCTACAAATGGGGTACGTGGTTGAGCTGTTTCTAGTCAGGCATGTCGACCTAGAGCCATCCAAACTAATGTTGAAATGAATGAAATTAAATGAAACCAAGCCAATTCTAGTCTCATTGAATGACATCACGTTATTCCAGTTGGGACTATGATCCACCATTTCTTGGGCCCATTGCAATGTTATATCTTTTTGTTGGTGGATTAGTTTGGAAACACGTCAAGGCCTGCTGTGATGTAAATTTACTACTTTCAGTCTGCGTGTTATCGTTTGTCGTAAAACATTTACCCCATCAAGGCTTACAAACTCCTTTAATATACCACTTAGATTCCAGATGATTTCTTCGAGCTATCATTGATATCTGCCGATCTTGTGCAGATGTTGTACATCGCATTCTATCACTTCTGGGGCGATCCTTTGCGTCATTTATCTCTTCAAATTTTGTATGAATTTTCGATACAGCATTTTGGGAAACACCTATAATTTCCGCGATATCGCTTTGATTAAAGGCCTATTATTATAAACCAATTATTATTGATATGTTAAAATGAGATATCGCATTTTTAAACGAATTGATTGAAAATCAATAGAACTGAAATAACGTAAATATTAGTATCAACGGAATGGGCAAAAATCCAAAAACCTGTGTTATCAGCAAAACAATGCTTTTGTTATTTTCATTTAAAGATGGTCTAAAACAAATATATATCACAATTTTTTGGAGTATCAGCGGCATAGATATCCTATTTGTAAATATTCCAAACTATATATATATATATATATATATATATATATATATATATATATATATATATATATATATATATATATATATATATATATATATATATATATATATATATATATATATATATATATAGTTATATATATATATATATATATATATATATATATATATATATATATATATATATATATATATATATAGTTCTCGCAGGGTAAGAGGAGGTTTGTTTCGTTTCTTGATGCATGTTTTCAGAATCATGTCAGGGGAATGGCCTGGCCACGCTAACTTGGATATCGTTTGCTGCATGATCCATGGGCAGGGCTTTCCGTCCCGTGTTGTAATGACAAGCATACATCAGTCCATTGCCTAACGCTATGTTACGTGTTACGACACTCACCAATAGAACTAGTGTTATTCCAGCCCACCATTATCCCAGGCACTTTTGGGCAAGACGTGTTGGCATCAGAAATTAGGAAAGCACAGTTGACTACAACGAGCTGGACGGTTATCCATGTAATGTCAAGAAGGAAGCTCGTCTAACGGGAGTCCCACTAGTTTACTAGTTCCCATTCAATGGCAAAATACTCGTGGGGACAATGAATTAAGCGCGAGTTAGCACGTCGAACTGGGGCTATTGTTTCTATCCAAGAGACATAAGCCACGTCATTAAAAGCAAAGATACACATTTCTTCATCTGAGATTGTAGGCTTTCCAGTGAATCTAGTTCAAGACCTTTCCATTTATGCTGATTATTATGACTGATAACTTGGAGTTTCATGAAACAAAAATAACAGTAAAATGAATCAAATATACCCTTTTTAGATACTGATAAAGGTTTTTATTTAGTTGTTTTTTCAAAGTACGTTTGTCATGTCAGATAGATGTGAATTTCACACTGTTACTCATTTTACCGAGAGCTCACTCACTGGATTTACACTGCTACTTAGTTAATGTTTTTATTATTTAATTAAATTCTACCGAAATTTAACCGAAAATTAACAAAAGCCACTTGACGGAATTGAACCACGGAACCTGAGCTTAGATGTTAGGCGATCCTGTAAGTAAGATGGTAGCGGGCATAGTGGTTGCCGAATACACATGTAGGCAGATGGGCACTTACATTCATGGAAAATTTGCAGTTCCTAAAATTCGTCTTTTTTAGTAAAAACACATCTTTGGTCCCTAAATATACCATTATGTTATGAATTATTCTTGATATAAATGCTAAAAGTGCTTTCTGGAAAACAACAGTTGCTACGAAAAAAGGGAGATTTTTTTGGAATCAGTATATTAAGAATTCCAAAAGTCAAATCCGGCAATGAAATATTTTCCAATACCATGAAAAAAGTTTTTATTGGCATACTATTTCCTTTTAGAATACAATATTAAGGGAAAATCCCGTAAACCCAGACGGCTCCTAAAGCCGGACAAGATTTGAATCGGTGCAAGAAAGCGCGCCAATTTGTTACTTGTGTCACGGTTAGGAACTTCCACCAAAGTGAAGTGCGGGGGGTGATGCTCACGAGTCAGTACGTAAAAATCAGTCAGTAAAAATTTTATTTCAAGTAATTTTTTAGGGTCAGTAAACAGTAATTAAAAGAAAGGATGATATTGATTATTGTTGATAATTATTGCTAGTTTATTAATTTGTCATTCCCAATATTTTTTATGATTCATAAAACACAATGTGAATAAGGATTTTTCTTGCATGTACTGAAGGATCCCTAAGGGTCTAAAGGTACCTAAGGGTCCCTAAGATCGGACACTCTAAAAGTCCGCTAATGGCGGATAGTTTTACAATTAGATTTTTGTTGTTGTAGTAATTAATTTCGTATATTGTTTCTTAGATTCAGTATAGGTAAACCTAAACCAAGCTGTACTAATAAGCATCTGAAGTCTAAAATGTACCAAAAAGTACCCCGTTTGACTACATTAAAAAATTAAAACAAGGAGAAGAAATAACAATGCCATTCAAAAAAGGTCGATTTGGAGCCGATTATCCAGGAGTACGAAGAAGCTTTCATTGCGCACGAGGTGGATATGTCAAATAGGTGCATGCCTTTAACTAGAAAAGAATTTCTAAAATTGGCATTCGATCTCGTTGAGAAATTAAAACTGAACCATCGATTTAACAGGGCAAAAGAATCTGATGGTAAGCATTTTATTATGACTTTATCAAACGCCATCCTGAACTCTTAGCTTAAGAAGGCCGGAGTCAACGAGTCTGATAAGAATAGATGGTTTTTATAGACCACAAGTTGACCATTCCTTTAACAATTTAAAAGATATTTGGAAAAAATATCGTTTTAGCCCATAAGACATAAATAACTATAATAAGACGGGGGTCATCACTGTCCAGAGACAGGCTAAACTAATGACACTTAAAAGTTATCGCCAAATTGGCAAGTTAACCTCTGCAGAGAGATGTAAAAATGTTACAGTTATGTTCTGTATGAGTACTGCCGGATATTTTATATCGCCATTATTTATTTTTCAGAAGCAGAGAGTTAATGATTGGTGCGTCATCTGAAAGTGTAGCCGTAGCACAGCCAAACGGATGGATGAACGCTGAAATCTTCTTGAAGTGGCTTCAACACTTTGCAGTGTTTTTAAAATCTACTAAAGAGAATCCAGTGCTTTTGATCCTAGATGGCCATTGCAGTCATAAAGATCTCGCTGTCATAAGTTACGCGAAAGAAAACCACGTGCACATGTTAACCACCCCGCCTCACACGACCCACAAACTGCACCCCTTAGACAGGGTTTTTATGAAACTATTCAAAGATGTATATTTTGAAGCCTATGGATTATAAATGAGAGCTAACTCCGGAGGAAAAATAACAGAATATAACATTGTTGCAATGGTGACACAACTTTTCAGTCACGTTGCATCGATATAGCAAACTCTCGATTTCAATGCACTGGAATTCTGCCCATGCAGTCAGATGTTGAAGTGAATGTTTGCAATAACGCCAATACGGACATACCTCAAGATTCGCCTCAAAATACTTTCAACGTTAATGAAAAGGAGAATTTTGAGACACAACCATCAACAAGCAAAACCGTTATTATGATAATTCACCAACTGTCACCAGTCCCAAATGCTGCAGCAAAGCGAGCCGTGAGTCAACGACAAAAAGCTGAGAAAAGTGAGGTTTTGACTTCCTCTCCCTATATAATAAAAAAAACGTTCCTAGTTCATTATGATTAAGTTTAATTTGTTTTATTAATGGTTGATTACTTCTCTTGGAATAACATTTTTACGAATTTATTGTTAAATATTGGTTGTTAAAAAGTTCAAATAATAAAGGAAAAGTCGACTGTCCGATATTAGGGAACCTTTTCAAGTGTTATCTTAACTATATAAGTTGTTACCTAGTAACTACTACATCTTAAGTAATATTTGAGTCTGATTACATATCTACGTTTGTTAAGTATATAATAGAGAGTTATTTTAACATAAGTAAACAAATTAAATTATCACAAGTTTTTTGTTATTGTTAAGATTCATTAAGTGTCCGGTACTTGGACCCCTAATTGTTTCTAATATAAATCCTAATTAGAAAAGCGTAGATTTCAAAAGTAATAGAAAATTCTTGTTCCTTAGATAGAGAACATTAAATAAATTTAAAAATCAGTTCAGCTATTATCTTCACGACCAAAAGCACTGAAATCTACGAGAAAACAATTAAAAACCCGAAAGCGATAATTAGAAGAGATAAACACTTGCTAATTGGAAAAAAGAGGGAGACGGCGACACCGAAACGACAAAAATTAAACTTGGGCAAGAAGAATTTAATTAATTCCATGAATTCGGGATTTATATATGAATGGTAAAGAGGATCGGTCCTCTCTTGGCCATTATTCAAATGGAACAATGTGTTTGGAAATCTTTGTCCGCCGCAAAAAACGTCCGAGAAGATGGAGTGGCGCGTCCATTGCCATTTTCTGGAAATCGAGGTAATGATCATGCATATAGAAGCTCCTCTTTTTTCTTTAAAAATGACAAGCTCTGGTTTTATCTCATCTCGCTAAAGCTTTTGTTTCTTTTTCTACTTTTTCTTTCGTTGCTTATTGAAGAAAAACTAATTCCGCAGTTTGAACTTATTTTAACGAATTTTGACAATAGATATATTTAAAGAATATATCTAATTTAATGAATGTGGATTATAAGATTTTCTTATGATAATAAATTAGAAATTTTTGTGGATATTTGTGTTATTATTAAACTTAAAGAAATTGACCCCTAAAGACCAAATAACATGTTTATAATTTCTCAACAGGCGTTTTGCTAACCATGAAAGCATCATCAGGAGATGATTCATTCTAATTTTCAAACTAAGCTATTGTTCTATTCATATGACAACCGTACTTAATCAAGCGAATAAAAATCACGAACCGTGAAGTCAATCATCAAGCGTTAAAATAATAATTCAAAAAGTGGACAGTAGGACAGTGGAGTAGTATATTTTGCTATCTGAATTATTTCATATGCTTCCAGGGCTTTATTATTTCTCACCCTTCTAACAAGTCGAAAGTTCATGATCGAATGCATGTTATTCAACACAAGATTTCTCATTTCTGCCATAACTAACGAGGGCAATGTATTTTTAATACCTAGTTGACATGGTTATTTTAGTTTAATCTTGTAAGCTGTAATAGAATCTATGTGTTTCTATCACAATATTGATAATTAATTTCATATATTCCCCATTTTTCATGTTGGTTTTCTTTATACTTGGGATTACCCGAAATGTCTTTAACTTAATTTGTTTACCTTGTTAACCTTCATAAACCCGAGCGGTGTGCAGGTGTAATGTTTGTTAGTTTTATTGCTTGGAGTACAGTTGCACCCCGCTCGGTAGCAGTATTTAAAGACCAACTGGGGTGTAAACATACACCAGATTAATACATTGACGGGTATTCCACTTATCACGGACCAGCGGCTTCGGGGATTTCCCAGGTATTTTACAGCAACAAGTTGTGTACATGCAAATGGTAAAATCGCTGCAGTATGTTAGATTAGTTCCTTTTGCATGAATTTTGATATACATCATACCTGTATATATAAATATAAGTAAACCATCTAAATTTCGAAATGTATTCAAAATTCATACTTTTCAGAAAAAAAACTGCCCGATACAGAACTACTGGCAATACTCAAAAGAGACCACTGCTAGGGATAGACAGTGGTAGTGATATCGAAGAAACAGATGTAGTTACTAAAACTGATACTCAGATGTGTTGTTTGTTAGTGATAATGAAGTTGACTCTGCAGGTTTTATGGATGTGATAAGCCAATCTGTAAATTTAGATAGCGGTGACCCAAAGTATGTTTCTAAAGATGATAGTGAATGGGTAAAATTCCATTTATGACAAAAGGAAAGAGGGCGCAACATTCCAGAAGGTTTGACTACATATAGTTCCAATTTTTCAAGCATAAAAGGAGCTTTTTAATTGTTTTTGTCACAAGATATTATGGATATAATCTTATAGAAATATTCTTAACAAATAGGCACGCTAACATTTATTATTCTAAAAAGGGAAATAACTTTCATACTATTGTGCAAGAAGAAATTGAAGCATTTATTGGTTTGCTTATCATATTTGGAGCAGTACACGCTGCTAAAGAACCAATAAGTGTGCGATGGAGTTAAAATATAGCTTTATGTCAACTAGTGGTATCAGATACAATGTCACACAATAGATTTCAGCTGATTAGGTGCTTTCTAAGATTTCACAATTTTGAAACAGAAGAAAGGAAACGTATTGATTATACATACGTACAGGGATCGTGTTGTCTCAAATTGTAAGAAGTCTCACAATCCATCCAAACATCTGTGCGTTGATGAACAATTGGACCTTCTGTTAGAGTTTACATGAAAAATTAGCCGGACAAATTTTACTTGAAAATGTGGGCCTTGTCGGATAGCGAGTCCGCATATATAGCAAATATGCAAGTCCATTTAGGTAAGCTTTTATAACAAAAAACATAAGTAATAATTAATTATGGAATTTATATTTTTATATATTTATATTTTTAGGCAAAAGAGAAAATTTACCAGAGAAAGGTCACTGACACAGAGTGGTTATATACGGAATTACTACAGATAACTTTCTTACCTTGTGTGGTATTTTGCGCAAAATTAACCATATATTCCCAAAGACCTACTTCCTGCCCAACACAAAAATATTTTAAAAGTATGTTTGCTTTTATAAAAAATATAACCTTAGTTTCCTATGTACCAAAAAGAAATTCAGCAGTTATTCTACCTAATCTACTGAACATAGAGATGACAACATAAGTGAAGATGAATATAATTATAAACCAGATATTATTCTACATTAAAACCGAACAAAGGATGCAGTTAATACAACAGATAAATTGGGAAAAGAATTCACTACAAAAAGAAAAAGTAATCGGTGGTAGATAACAATATTTTTTCATTTGCTGGACATTAGTGGTATTAATGCTTATAAATATTGGATGATAAAAACCCAAATTGGGAAAATACTCGATTGAATAATAGAAGGATGTTTTTGTTAGAGCTAAAGTAACAGTTGATCAGAAAAAAATATAATTGATAGATATAATCATGACAAGTCGTTTCATTTCCTAATAAAACAACATTTAATAGCTGCTCTACCAGAACTAAATCTAAGAGACGAACAACGTCCTTCAATAATGCCCAAACAGGGGCGATGTTCCTTATACAACAGAAATAACGACAGAAAATCTCGAAAGTTCTATATACGGTGCAATCACTATGTATGTTTAAGATATTCAAAATATAAAACGGCCTGTAATAAGTGTGATGAATAAATTTATATTTTAATATTAATACATTATAGCTTATCACTATACTTGATTAGTTTTTTTTATTTTCTTGTGTACCTATGCATAAATATTAAATCTTTTAGCTATAAAAATGTGTTTATTTTCTCCTATCTAATTGTATTGCTTTTCGGGTTATTCTCATCATTACCACTGCTATGTTTGTTTAAGGTAACAGTCAAATATATGTATGTTTTAACACCTCTTGATTTGTCGTTTTCCAATTCCAGATGTTCAATATACTCGTTGCCTACGACCGTATATTTCTAACCAATTTATTGTCAGTCCTGCAACTGGATACTTTTAAGTTTTCTGTTGGTGTCGATAGTCATCTTCCGTTACAACTTTATTGATAATCACCAAATTATATATAGTATGATTTCAGATTTTCTAGTTCCTTATTATTATTTTCCCGTTTGTCCAAAAATGTGAAAGACAACATTTGTGTGTCACTATCTATGTAGTAACAAATTTGGACTATACTAGAATATAAATACACATACGGCATTATATATATATATATATATATATATATATATATATATATATATATATATATATATATATATATATATATATATATATACGTAGTGTTTGACGGATGAAAAAACATGTATTGGGTTTTTTCCGGAAGTACATCCGGTTATCGAGTTGGTCCCTATCGCCTTAGGCCCTACCCATCCCTTCCGTTGGAGGGCACATGTTTCGTCTCTTGATGTTTAGACTCTTCAGGGCACCGACATGTGCTCTCTCGTCAGGAATAGGAAGACCCTATCGACAGTCAACAACTCATACTTTTCGCCAACTTCCCGTTGAATGGTGTATATTGCAGTGTCAGAATTATTTTTTTTTTTTGGGCTGCGTCCAATGAAACAACAGTGTTGAGTGTTATCAGTCATCCAACTGCTGAGTTCCACAATCTCATGTGTAAGACAACAACAACCTGCGTCTCCGCCTAAATGAGCATTTTGCTGATTGTTTGACTAGGGACGGCCATTCATGTTTACGAATTTTTATTACATATTTACAAATATTTATTACTTGATATAGAATGAAACAATAACCTAATACACCTGTTATATTATTTTTATTATAATTTTTTTTAGCGGAGATACCTAAATAAAACACAAATAAAATATACTTTTCGAAACTCCGTCATTTTTATCGAAAACCAAATTCGATGAAAGCAATTACTGTCAGGAACATTAATTGAACTGAACCTTTTTCCTAATTTTTTTAATAGTTTACTAATTGGGCTTTTGAACAATTTTTTTTCATCTTAAATGGAAAGATCATATATAAGTTTTATAACAAAACTATTTTTATTTTTTTCTTTATAATTAAAAAATTATATCAAATTGAAAATACATTTTTACACCTAGTACCGATGACACGCCGACAATTCCGCAAAACAATCGGAGCAATATGTTATCTCACAGAATGTACCGCCAATCGCTTCGGCTCGGGACAATTCGGTTACCCGAAATTTTCTTTCGTCCTGTTTCTGAACAGACGTTCCGAAAGAATTGTTCTATAGGTTTAACCTATATCTTTGACTGCTTTTGTTGGTTGGTGATCGATTTGAAAATATACTTGCTTTTAATTGATATTTAGGCTTTCGGTGCTGTTTTCGATGTTATTCTCATATATATGAAGGCTCAAAGGTAAGTTGAGAATGAAATCAGATTAGGGTTCCTTTTGTTTTTTGCATTCGTTTTTATAACTTTTATTTGTATTATTTAATTCATGTAGGGATAATAAATTAACCTGCCAGATTTATAAGAAGGAATATTCCTGTGTGTCCGCAAATAATCTACATGTAGCAACACAACCGAGGGTAGTAATAATAAAAAAGACTTAAAGGATCGTCAATTTTGTAGGATAGGAATAATAATATTCAAGAATTAGACAAGAACAGACAAGAACAAAATTCGACTACTGATTTGGAAGGTAATCGTATATGAAAAGTCTTATACTTATAAAAGTTTTACAGGATAATCTAATTTGTAGATGGTCGAAGAGTACAGAAATTTGTGTGATTAGTTGGATGAACACTAACTAGTAAAATTAAGGACTGGCAAAGCAGTTTTCCATGGAATCAAAACAAACATCTGAAGGAGTATGCAAAAAAGAAAATAGAAATAGAAATAGAAAAGCAAACCTAAAACATATTCATTTGATAGGATATGTTTAAACATAGATTAGAAAAGTATTCAGTGGTTCCACGATATGTTGTGGTACCTAGTGGTTTTCTAGTTGGTAGACCATAACAGGAGAGTTCCACACTTCGACTATAAGTTTTGCACTCATTCCACTCAAAAAGGTTTAGGTGCCTTCTCTTATTTAGGAAATCTCTAGCTGGTCATGCATTAGAGTTAGTTAGCAGTCACATTTATTTATATTTGCAATTATTATTAAAACAAGAGTCTAATGTGGGGGTTTGTAAAACATGTAAGGCGAAAAATCGCTATCGTTTTAAAATACTGAAAACTTTAATTAAAACAATAATATAGTATGGGTGGATTTTTTTGAAAATGTTGTTAATAGAGTTTAGTGTGGTGATTTGAAGAATCGGTGTGGTTTTAAAAGGATTGCAAACTTCAATGAAAGCAATCAAACAAATATATATATAATTTTAGATAATGATTGTTTTTATTCTGAATTGATTATTAATGTAGTTTACATATTATAATCTACTGTAATATATTATCCTAGTTGGGGGAAGTTTTATTATGTATATTTAACAATGTATTCTTTATTGAAATAAAATTAGAGATTTAAACAGTATGTGTGTGTTTTGTTTTTCTAATTATGCCTTATATTGTTTTTTCGCTCAAAAAATAATTGCAAAACTCGAAAATAACATTTTTTATTATTTTTGAAAACCAATATTACAAACATATAACATATAATTTTTTTTATTTTGAGTATTTATTATCTGCTGAAGTTGCACAATCGTGACATTGAGTGTCTTAAACTTTTCTTAATTTTTCATTAATAGTCAAGGTGACTATATAAGTTTTACTTCGAACTTTATGTGCTGGACATACAGGTACTTTTACAATGCAAATACTATTTTTGCGGTTAAGTTGTACAAAACCTATAGACTTGTCACCGTAACTCTTTCGTGACACCCTACAAATAGTGTAATTATATTTAATAGACATATTTTGTTTCTTATTTACATTTACATTATTATTTTTTAAAAAACTTACATCGATGCTTTAGCACCTCGAACTTTAGCTGAATTGAACCAAATGTCATTTTTCAGAAAATCTGTGACCATAAAAATATCCACTGCAGGTATATTATTAGAATTAGCCTTTACGAACCCTTTGTCGCTTAACAAGCAATAATTTTGACAGTATATATACGAATAAAAGCTGTTGACAACGTCACAAACATAGCAGCCAATGATTTTTATTTAAATTTTATACATTTTAATTCAATTATGATTAATTGTAACACGTTTTTAAAAAGTTTTTCGCATCGATTATCAATATTATTTATGATACAGTTTTGAAATAAGGTAAAAAAATCGATAATTATTTTATATACAAAGCCTGAAGATTTATTCTAATTTATTCTAAATAAATAAGATTCTTAGATTAATATAAATTTGTAAATATGCTAGAATTAAATGGAGTTGTAGATATTATTAAAGAGTAACACAAATTAAAATATCTAGCAGTATCTAAGCATATTTAATATATAGTAATACAATTCAAAAGTTGACATCACCATCTGACGATGCTAACATGGCTAGTTAAACGCGCGTCCTGAAATTCAAAACAACTTGTTTGGTGTGGTAATATCTGTTTCATATTCTCTTTGAAGTACTCTAAAAGTTGATAAAGTTACGTGTATCTTTTTTCCAGGCTCATGCATTACAGTTTTTTTCTGTTTTACAATTACTCTTATTCCTTCGGGATTTAGAGAACCCGTTGTAACGGAATTATATTAACAATACAATTTAATTCGATGACTAATCATGATGGTTTGCGTATTATTGCCCCTAACTTTGTAGTCTTCTATACATGTCCCCGATGCATGTTAAAGATGTGGGATTACTGATTATTTTTATTACAACATATATGCGTAAATATTTGTGACGGTAAATGAAACTGGGGTTCATGACTTGGATCCAGAGTTAAAGCTGCGATAAATGGAATGGTCGCATTTACCACCTTTAGGACCAAGGATTTACCACCTCCACAAATATGTATTTTGCGCTAAACATTTCTGACAATGCAGAAATTATCGCTATTATAATTGAGCGGCTGCTATAATAAAACCATTGTCATCGGTATATCAAATCCTTAAAATTTTTGAGCTATCTTGAAAAGTAAAATAAATTGTAAAGTTTCACATATTCCCTTTGTCTAAGGGACATCAGTTAGTGAACCCTGTTTATATTTTGAATGAGTTAATTTTACTTAATGGATGACTGACTAATGTTCACGCGGGAAAAGCCCATCTTTTATAAAAAAAGAATTACTAATTAATTTTCAGTTAAATTCACCGCCATGATAATAGTTTTTTCGCTCGAATAATCAAGTAGCCCCTGCCGGCCGCGGTTGTCTGGTGATTAGTCGCCTGCCTGGCAATTCAAAGGTAGCTGGTTTGATTCCAGCGCTCAGATGGGTGTTTTTCTTAAATTCTTTTGTCCGTCTTACTTCCTACCCTACACACACACATTTATACATTCACATACACACACACACACATGCCCACAAATATCCACACCGAAATGTCTGTGATTATTTCTAAGCAAGAGTGTAAAATCCGACAACGAATTAGCCATCAGTCACGCCAGTTAAAGGCGTGGAAGGCCGGATGCCTTCTGAGATGTGTTCTACGTTGGTCACTCGCCAGTCAGTAGGCTTCTTGATAGACTTATGGGTAGGCACATAACCAAGGGTTGATAGCCTGAGGGGGTGCTGGCCTGGGTTTGTCGGTAGCTGATGACCGTGGTTCAGAACCCACTTTAAGCTGCAGGTCCAGTCGCTAAATAGCCTAAGATGCTGATACGCCTCTAACCGTAAATCCTTTCCTTTCCTTTCAAGTAGACCCTAGATTCCCATTACATGTTCACTATTCATAAAATCTAAATGTAGCATATGTGTTCCATATTCTACTCGATACTCTATGAATATTTAATTTAGTAAAAGAATTATTTATTCCGAAAGCTCTTTTTACACAGGTTAAGTGTTTTAACGTTTTCCTCCTAGAGTAACACAAATATCATTGTAGTTCATAATGATCGCATTTTTCCATTAAGAAACTATGTTACTTACTCCACACCTCTTACCAACAATTTGTGCTAGAGAGAAATCATGTATTACTTGAAATTATGAAGTATAATGCAACAATAATTGGACCTACCTAAAATCTCATTACCGAAATTACCATTGCAAATAGCTTGTTCCTCTTAATTATTGGGTTAGTTGAATTTTAAGCATGGGTAAATGCAAACCTGTTTGCAAAATCTTGAAATGCAAAATTTTTACTTAGAGCAGCAATATCTTAATTTCTGCGCAGATACAGATTTTTGTACAACTTTTTGGCAAATCGGTAGTATTAACATTTTTTTTCACTTTCTTCGACTTTCTTCAACCTTTAAATCGAAGCCACACTTTGGCAATTATTTGTATCAAAAAAATCACACGTTTTGGGTATCCAAGAAAAAAGTCTGCCCTTGTTTCCGGTAGAGGAATTGTCCTTTGTTCCTCTAAAGCTCATATATATTAGACAGATAGAGAAATTCTATCTATCAGCTATCTTTTATTTTTTAGGTTACTCAGAATTACTAATTTGATACCGTAAAGTGGAATAGTTTCTGAATTGTACTGATACAATTGAGTTGGCGCAATTTATGAAGTTTATTAAAACATTTAGTGAAGCAGTAAAGCTTAAAATAAAAGAGTAAAATGTTACTCAATGATGTTGACAGATCTAAAACTTCACCAATAATTTCTACACAAATACTTGATATTCTGCGGAAAAGTGCTCGTCTATTTAGATGCATGTATAGCGAATGACGGGGACTGTGAAAGTGAACTAATAAAAAACGAATTGAGATTGCCAAGTCTGCATTATCAGGACTTTTACAGATTTAGAGAAAAACACAATATCTCTAAGTAGACTAAACTGTATATAGTAAATAAAACTCTTAATCAATACTCCTCTTAAAACTGAGAAGGGCTTCGAAACTAAGTGCCAACATTTGCCAAGAATTAAACTATTTTATTGACGTATTTGAAATGACATACCACAGACTCATGTTACCAATACCTTCTAGCATATCAAACCAATGTCTACTCAATCCTAAGATAACTAAAAATGGACACAAATGACTTTTCCAGAAGACCCAATCAAGTACACTTACCTTCTTCGCCGTGTCATCTGGTGAAATATCATAGAGCGATTGCCCACTCAATCTGTAATCTGTAAGGGAAAATCTGTAATCGAATTATAATGTTCGATTGGACTACACGTTAAAACGAGCTACGAGAAAATAAATTGTATGCCCCCGTACCTGTCTAAAGTTACAATTATACTACATTTTATTTAGATACAATGACTTGTCAATACAAGATTACTACTGATATTTGAATGCCGTATTGGGCTAATCCTTTATTATACGAGGTGTCCAGAAATGTCGTTCATATTTAACTACTTGTTTGCTAATAGGTGGCGCAGAATACGCTAAGAAAAATTAGTTGCCATGGAGCGTTTCACCCAACAACAACATGCTTTCTGTGTTCGCGCGTATCATCAAAACAACAATTCGCTTATTACGGCTCGTCGTCTTTATAGAACCGAGTATAATTAACACGATATATACGAGGCACCAAGTGAAACTACAGGATCAACTCTAAATTTACCGCCTAAAGTCAGGCAGAGGTGCAAACAACATTGAACGTGTGCGTGAGTCGGTTAGAGAAAATCCATCCCAATCCGTACGGAAGCGAAGTAGCCAGGTACACATTAAGAAATCTTCACTGCATATCATTTTAAAAAAAGACCTTCATCTTCATCCCTAAAAGATACAAATTATGTAAGAAATGAAAGATATTGCTTTAATTACGGGCTTGATATTTGCAAATAAAATGTTGGAAAGATACTGTATTATAATATTATAATAATATTATAATAATTATTATACCTTAAATCGACTTGTATTAATTATACCTACAAAAATGAACAACAATATTGGACATCTTGTACTATTACTCCAGTCCATTATTTAGTTTAAACAATCGTAGCTCTTGAATTTTGCATCAACATATGAAAATTACAGGAATATTAAAAATAATTGAATAATGCAAAATTATACAAAGCAGTATAAATATATTTATTGCAGTTAATAAGTAGAAAACTACTTAAACTAATGTCTATTATTATTGGAAAATTTCTACCAATTTCTAAAACAAACAACCACAAAGCATGTTTCTTGACTTGAAGTGCCCATAGTATAGCGGCATTTAGTTTAATTGTTTTAACTTTGGAGTTGTTGCCAGTACGTAAACGCTTCGCTAAAACGAATAATAACTGAAGTTAGTTGCTAATTTCAGGTCTAGTCTCCATGAAAGCGGCGATAAATATTACCCTCGTTGGTTTTGTTAGCTTACTGTTCTGAGCAGAGATTAAGTAATTTTATGGAATAGTTTATCGTACAGAGACATTTTGAAAAGTATTTTAAGCCAACTCCAATTTATTTTCATGTCTAGTTTTACATTGACGTTTTGTTTTTATGGAGATAATTAATAATACGTCGTAATAGATGGGAATATATTTTTCCTGGCTTTGATCAAATAGATTTTAGCTCTTTTAGCTAAAAGTTTTCGTGGAGTGTTTTAGCGTCTACCGCCATTGGCCTTACCTACTTTTTATATATATATTTTTTTTGCATATTCAGGTTTCAATGCGCTAAAATTAAAATTGTTAGTATTTTTTAGTTGTTTCTGCAGCCAGAAAAATATTTTAATTAATTATTTATTATAATTAAGAAAATATAAATAATAAAAGTAACTAAAAATTCCTAATTATCATAAAAAAATAAAAATTCATAAGTGCATTAAAAAATAAACCATAAGAACTGCTAGTTCTTCTATTTTTTTTGCTGCCTAGGATTTGATTTTAACTATATTTGGGGCGCTAATTCTAAATATGATATCAGTTTTTCTCTATCTGCTTTACTTTTAGGTACATCCACCTTATCATTTTTTTTTAAATTCAATACATTCAAATATGGGTATTCTAAAATTATTATAGAAGGATTGGTTCCTGTATCTTTCCTCTATTACCAGTCTGCCGTTTAGTTAATACCAGGAAAATCCACTAGATAGCATAAGCATTGCCTTTCTGATAACTAAAGTGACCTTCAACGCTTGAACTAAAGTTAAGGTTAGTTTGTGAGTTCTCACCGTGCAGGGTGTGCCACGCGTGATATTTGTGTGTAGGGAAGAGTTGTTATAAAGTTAACCTAAAACGTACTGTGTTGTAGATTGTTGTATTTGTGTTATTTAATAGAAATACAATGAATTCAAGTTAAGAAGTTGTGTAAATCATCCTGATATATTTACTACATATGTAGAGAATGCATGTTAAAAGAAAACACAAAAACTATTAGTAACTTTGTAAAGAGAGCTTATCTTGGATACTTTGGTGTTAGGCTTGGTGATCAGACTGAGAACTCGTACAGAAAATTTAGGACAGTAGAATACGGGGAAAAGAAAAAGTCTAAAATTCGGTGTACCGATGGTTTGGAGAGAACCCAAAAACCACTCCGATGGCAGTTATTTCTGTTATCGAAACAATCCTAGATTTAGTATCTAGGTATCTAGATTTAGCATCTGCAATATGCCCAATCCCTCACGCAGAGGAAGTGCCGATCCCAAGGTTTGACCAGCTACCAGAGCTCTGTGGGGATGAGTATTGTCCCTCTGATCACCCTTCCGATACTAAAGAAGATGACCGTAATTATGAGGGGTTGTCATCAATTCCTGAACGTTTCAACCAGGTTGAGTTAAATGACCTCACCAAAGATCTCAACCTACCAAAAGAAATTTCTGAATTATTGCTTTCCAGGTTAAACGACAAAAATTTACTGCAACAAAGAACCAAAATTGGCTTTTACCGTACTAAAGAAAACGGTCTACAACCATTCTTCTCTCAAGAAGACATTTTTATATTTTGTCACAAAATTAGAGGACTTCTTGAGAAAATAGGTCTTTCTAAATATTTTCCAGATTATTTATTGCTTATTTTGGCGCTTATTTATTGACAACTCAAAGCGAAGTTTGAATTGTGTCCTTCTACATAACGAGGACAAATATGATTTAATACCAATTACTCTCTCAATAAAAATAAATGAAGAATCTGACACCATAACTTTGGACTTGAAAAAGGTAAAGTATCATCAACGTCAATGGTGGATTGGATAGCAACTGGAACTCTTGTTGGACAACAAAGTAGCCGCTCCAAATATCATTGCATGTTGTGCGTCTGGGATAGCAGAGACACAAAATATCATACTAGGTGAGGAAAGAGTGGCATAAGAGAGAAAACATAGACATGGGGGAAAAGAATATCATTAACGACCCATTAGTTGAACGAGAGAAAATTTTATCCACTGCATATTAAACTGGGCCTAATGAAGCAATTATAAAGGCTCTTGATATGAACGGATCATGCTTTGCATATATAATGAAAAAATGCCTCAGTTGAGTACGAAAAAAATTATAGCAGGAATATAATAAGACAATTTAATAAGGACCATGCCTTCGTAAATTCCATAAATGAGTCTGCGTGTAAAGGCTGGACTTCATTTAATGCAGTTGTCGGAAATTTTCTGCGCAAACGCAAAGCTGAAAACTATGCGGATTTAGTAAACTTGCAAAATGCTTAACGATAACGGTATAGTGACTGGGGAGATTACAATTGGGACGCCGAATTAGTAGATGTGGATCAGTGTAGAGGCTAGGTAAGAGCTTGGACTTCGCCCAAAATTTCTATACACAGCATATATTTGAAAAAAATGTATTCGGCGCTCGGTTTGAAACTACAGATGAACATAAAAAAGGATTCACATGAGCTTTGAGAAAATAGGAAAATCACGAAAAAAATTATCGATAGTTGCAAGTTCGGTGGACGATAGATGTTGGATGTGTGCAGGATAGAATGGAGTAATATCCTTTTAAGTGGAGTAATATTATGTACGGAGTGTGTGTTCTTATATAATAATACCTAAGATTTTTTTATTGATTTAAAAATATACAGAACTAGGACTTTACAGATTTTTAATTTTTTTATCCTCAGTTTTTCAAAGAAATAGAACTTAATTAAAAAAAATGAACTAATTTTAACTTGTGGGAAATATCAATATTATCCAGGATAGCGCGTAATTCTCAATATTTTTCTTTTCTTTATTTTTCTGAACTTTGATAGTTAGCTATGGTAGTTTATTCTAAGTGAAAATTTTGTATTGGATGTAAAAGTCTGTTCAATAGTATAATTTCAAAAATTCTTTGCAGTATTTAGCAATTTGAATTTAATAATGGTCTTATGAAAACTCGCAAGCAATCTGAAAAATAAAGTCGCAAAATCTGAATTAAATTATTATAAAAACTGATGAGAATAGAGTTATCGTGAAAAGAGCCTTTTAAGTTAAAAATATGGGAAATTAAATTTAGAATCACCTTCTGAAATTTGGCAGTTACAAAACAATTAGGTGAACAAGATGGTAAAATAATTAGGTAAACCCAATAAAAATGGAAGCCCAAAGTGTAGATAAGTTCCGTATTAAGCCATAGATGCTCTATGAGTTTTGAAAGCATAACAATCTCACTAATATAAACATATCATTAATGTTATTTATCCTGGTGCTTTGGATAGGAGAACGTCAGCGATTGTTTAAAAAATTTAATTTCGATGATTTAAATATGTTCGATGGTATAAAATCTGGAAAACATGTTGAGTTTGCTAAGGATCTGTTGTTGGCTGAAATTAAAGCTAATTCCATAAAAACTATTTATAAATTAGCCATGAAGCTTAAAACATTTTGGTCCACAATACAACGGTGATTAAAACAACTGGACAAAGGATAATGTGCAAAAGAGAAGGAATGTGGATTTCAGTTCTATGAAATATTTTTATCGTTGAAAAAATCTTACTGCAACAGCTAACTAAAAGTTATCCTTATTTTACAAAAAAGAAATAGAATGTTTGCCAAAGAGGTACAGATTTTCAATACTGATGGAGATTATATTGTTGATTAACACTGAAATAACACTGAAATTGTTGATTAACATCTAAATTAAATATCATTTTGTACAGTGTCAAAAACGATTATATATGGGTACTCTCAATAATACTATAATCCAGCGGCTGTTCGTGGAGGAAAAACAGGTGGGGAACGTATAACCAAATTTTGGAATGGGGATAGAGAAATGCATTGAAACCAAAAATTTTACATTTCTTAGTATCATACACACACTTTGCTGTGTAGAAATGCGACTGTCAGACATCAAATTTTCAAATACGTACCTAGATAATAAAATGTTGCTAAACTAACCATAGGACCATGACCATTAAATCTGTTTGTAGTTGAAGTCCATCCTCCAAAATTTCTGAGCAGCAAAGGGTCGATGACTTGATCATTAAAATTTGAAATTGTTTTCACAATTTTTTTTTATCAATAGATAGTATTGCTAACACGCATAATTTCAATGTCTTCATTTGGAAAGACGGCTCGATATCCACCAAAGTTTTCAGTTTCAAATCAATTTGCAACAGTTAGGTATACCTCGAAATTAAAACGTTCATAAATCTGTATGGTTAAGGTATCACAAATTTCCTTGCATATGTGTATTCGGATTGGGGTCCTCCTTGTCAGTAGATTTCCGTTTCTTTATGTGATTTTCCATGAATGTTGTAGATTCTTCATCAGTTAAGTTACCAAATTCTCTATTAATTTGTATTTCTATATAGTATCTAATATTTTGAATGGTTGTTGAATAAGTTACCAAATTGTTCTTAACTTTGTGCAACTTAACTTTGTGCAAACTAAAGTGCATCTAGTTGCCTGCTTTGCAGTTGATCAAAGAGAATGTCTCAGTGAGATTTTATTGAAAAAAAAACAACCAAAATTTAAAATTATCATCCACCAAATAATTTATTAACCCCTGAGCTTTATTAATAGAATTTTAATCCGACTCGGCGTCCATAATTTCTTCTTGGCATGTTTACAATTCTTCTTTGTAAATGTAAACAACATTCACACATTTAGACCTAAAGTTCCATCTGGTAGAGATACGCAGTAGATGCTTTTTCACGACGCTGTCCAGAATAGTTATCCCTTTGGATGATCGAGAAAAGAAAGCGGGAAATGCAGACAAATTTGCAAAAAAACACCTTTACACCTTTTTCTATTGTACAACACCTTTTAATTATGAGATTTAATTAGTGATTTTTGATAACAATTCGATCCTCAAATGTTGATATGACAATATTTCTATTCATATATTGCACTGAATTCATCTTCACTATTGTAATCGTTCAAAACATTCACTTTGCAACCACTCGAAAAGTCGACAAGCGCCAAAGCGACCCAAGGTATAACGTTATAAATGCATTTAATCTCCGGGTTATTAACAAAGCGATGCATTGCTGTCTTTGTTTTTCGAACGCGATAGTAAAGAAAACAGTAGCGGTACAAACTTGTCTGTGTCCAAAGCACGTGTTCTTTAATTGGTGCGCTTCGGCAACCCACGACCTATTTCGTTACCGCGAATGACATTATGGATGTTAGACAATAGAATTAATATAAAATCTGAAATTATTTATTCACTTCATTTTTTATTTTTTTAGGTAGGGCACCTGCCCACGAGCCCTTATGGCAATCTCCATTTCTATAATGAAAAAGTAACGTGACTTTTGTCTTAAAAATTTGTGCGGTTTCCCTAGCGATACCACCATAAGCCGTGGATATAGGGTTTTCCATTAAGGGCGCTCGAACTTTAAATGTAAATAAAACAAATGTATGAGATATCATATTTTCTTTTATTATTATTTGAAAGAGCATTCAATTATATTATGTATGAAATATGATACTGGCCAAATGGTCGCCCCGACTTCGGAATGGAAAATATTCTTCATGTAATGCAAACAACAAAAACTATTCTTTTTTATAATCAATTGTGCTTAAGAGGTGCTTTCAAATATATGTGTGTCGTTATTTAACGTTATAGAGGCAGGTCGTTATTTAACGATTTATTATTTTATAGCTATTATTTCATAGTAACCTTAAACAACTGTTATCGATGTGAAGAAATAAGAGGTACACTGTTAATATTATATAAAGTTTCGTAGTCGCTGTTGCCGCATCCGCACTTCTAAACGAAATAACAAATTATTCCTCATCAGACAAATAACAGGTAAAGTATTTAATAATCGATAGAAAATAAAAGTCGAAGTCGTAGATTTGTCGTTGTTTGCTGTTGCCGCGTTTAGCAATCTTCGAAAATAACAGGAGTGTGGTGTCAGCGTTCGACATTGGGCAGCGTTTATCAATAAGTTGAGTGAGTCGCTGTTTCGAGAAGAAGAGTAGAGATAAGTGTAGTTTTATATTGTTAATAAACACTTTGTTTTAATAAAACGTTTGGACATTTACATATATTATTTATATATAATACCTAAGTTTTTAACGTATTTGGTTACTCGCATGTAAAAATTTAAACTTAAAAACAACCAATTATTTAAATAAAAATTGGATTTTACCTGCAGAGTAATAAGGGAAATCCCCGCATAGTCCATTATCCACAATTTTAAAATGTCCACAATCTTAAAATGACCAGATATTAGATACGAGCTCCTACGCAAATGTCTGCACATTTCGCATTTATACAATAATTACATTTTAATGGTCGACTTCAAAATTATTTGAACTAAGACATTCTTCAAAATAAAATGTATATTATTATAATACCTACTAGTTACCGTTAGTAATATGCATTAGATTATTTAGAAGTATTCAAAGTAAGTCAAACTAAAAGTAAATATATAGGAAATAGGAATATTAAAAAATCGCAATAAAATTACATTTTTGTAATGTGTTCACTGTCCAGATTATCAGAATCTTGCATTTAAAACACAATTATTACTAAAATCAAATGGTTATATCTATTATCTAGCAATTTTTGTATTGTGGATTTATACCTACTCCTTTTTCATATAATAAATCTGTTCTGTGTATTTTGTATTATGCATTTGATTTAACAATTTATAGAAACGACCTAAAACTTTTATTTTAGTAATTATTATTATAGAGAATATAGCGCGTAAATATAGTTATAAAATATTTGTTGCAGGAGCAAATGTAAGCGAAATGAGACAATGTTTTTAAAATAACAAAAATAACAGTAATCTGTTATATTTAACAGTCATTTTATAATAACAGTAACAGTTTCAACTGTTACTTGTAAATAATAACTTTGCCCATTTCTATTTCAAAATATTGTTTGTTGCTCAAGAAGTATGGAAATTAATAAAAATGAACATATTTCGATGACAGATCTATGGGAAATTTTAATAATATTTTTGGTGACAAATGATACTACCTTTAATTAATTCAAAATAAAAAAATTAAAGTTCCTAAGTTTAAGTAAATCATTAGTCACGAGTGTTTCAAGATTAAATGAAGGAGCTGTAGAGCATTTAACACTCAGCATTTTAAAAATATTTTCCACAGACTTCACTGGGCGGCTCTAATCCGAGAGACCATATAAATCGGGCTCGATATCATTGATGTCATTGGTTGTTAACTTTTAAGGCATAAATCGTCTGCGACTTATTCGCGTAGAGCCATGATTTACTTAGCCCCACAAGAAAATGTGTAATAGCGTTAAACCACATGATCTCGGTAACCAGTTGACATCGCCGAAACGCAAGATAACTATGCCGTCGATTTTGTGCAGGAGATCAATACATATGATGTATAGCACGTAGCGCCGTTTTGTTGGAACCACATGTTGAGATCCATATTTTCCAATTTAGGCCACAAAAAATTGGTTATCATCGACCTGTACCTGTCGCCGGTGACAGTTATGCCGGAGTCAACTTTATTTTGGAAGAAGTGCGGGCTAATGACCACGCCTGACCAAAATCTACACCAAACAGTGATTTTTTCTGGATGCATTTGCAACTGATGTGTAATGCATGTGGATTCTTATCCCCCAAAATGCGACAATTTTGTTTGTTGATATAGCCATTCATCCAAAAATGGCCCTCGTCGCTGAAGATGATTTTTCGCCCCAAATGGGGGTCCACTTCCAACTGATCCATAGCCCAGTCAGCGAATGCTCGACGCTGCCAATGGTCGTTTAACTTCAGTTCCTAGATCCTAAGTTCTTGGGCTCGACGAGGAATTGCCTGCCAGGGTTATCCTGCACACTCTCGTTCACTGCAGCAATGTTTTCTGCAGTTCCTCACGGTTCGATGACGTACGGGTGTTGTTTGATTGATTGCTGTACCAGTTGATTCGAATTTGTCAACCAAACGACGAATAGTCGACTCAACAAGTCGACAACAACTATAACAACTTATACGCATTACTCACAGTAACTCTTTACAATGATTTGTCAAACATCAGTTACACATCAGTTACTATAACCTCCAAATTTAGCAACTATTGCTTTACTAACCTGGCCGCTATACACTGTCAAAGTCCAAGCGCTCTTATTGGAAAACCGATTTGATTTTTAAGTTTGTTGGTTTAAGTTGTCTTGACATCTGGTATCTGAAATTTCGTATTATTTTACTTGTTAAATTAGAAATTATAGCGTGTTTTGAAATTGTAATTTTTATCGCTGATTTTTAAAATCGGATACATTTCGAGTAAAGCCATAAAATTGTCTAAAGACGAAATTACTAATGCAGTAAAAATATCAAGATAGTATTGCAGCAATAAAGCTATGTTGAAAAACTGTCTTCAAGTGATTCAGGAAGATCTTCCACGATAACCAATGAAGAAAACATTAACAAAATCAAGGATTTTATGCTGAGTAATCGTCGATTAATTATTGAACACATTGTAGATATTACTGGAATATTACTTCATCAATTCGATCAATTAAATTAAATTTAATTAATTAATTAATAAAATTAATTAATAAAAAAAATTAAAATTATTTAATTATTAATTATTTTAAGGAAAATTTAAGGTTGCCTCGTATGTCTTCTCGTCTTGTTTCGAAAACACTGCATTTTTTTTAAAAAACATCCTAGTATTGGAGTTGCCGAAGAGATACTTTCTTAAATGATGATATTCTGAAATTCATGATGATATTCTGAAACTCGCGTGGTTCTGAGCTTTCATCTGTCATTCGGCTCCAATATCCCAGGATTGCTTTGGTTCATATGTCGTCACATCGTCTCGCTTTATGGCCTGCCCACCTCCATTTCTATCCTTTCACCTTTCCAATAATGTCGCATACTTTCGTGTGTTGTCTGATCCATGTACACATCTTTCTGTCGCGCTTTGTAATGCCAAACATACACTTTCCATGCCCCTCTGTGCTACTCAAAGTTTTTAAAATGATTGTGATGTGAGTGTATCACTGTGTGTTCCATTTCCGTATGTCAGAACAAGCAGCACACCTTGATCAAAAACTATTCTGTTCAAACGAAGTGGGAGTTTGTTCTTATACACTATGTTGAGCCTGCCAAATACATGCCAGCCACACTTAACACGCCGTTCGACTTCCCGGTCATTCTCACCCTCCATTGAAATCCTTTGCCCAAAATATATGTAATGGTCCACTACCTCTAAATCGCTTCCCAAAATACATATTCTTCAGTTTATAGCAAATTTGTTAAATATAAGCTGACCCTTTTCCAGTTTATTTTTAAGCCAAATGGTTTTCCCGCCCTTTGCAACTCTTGTATCTGTTTCTGTAGTTCATCTGGATCTTGTGATAGGCGAAGGATATCATCTGCAAATCTAAGGTGGGTTGAGTATGCACAACTTATTTTAATTCCATTCTGTTCCCAATGCATATGACGGAACACCTCCTGAGGGCAGGCTGAGAAAAGAACAGGCGATATTGAGCCACCCTGCTGTACGCCCCGTTTTATATTAATTTCAATTTCAATATTATTCATGTGAATTGTCGCTGTAGCTTCATTATATATGGATCTCAGTAGGTTCACATATGCTCTGTCCATCCCTAGGTTAAGCATTGCATTTATTATGGCTTGCTTTGATATTGAGTCAAAGGCCTTTTCATTGATAATATAAGCCAAGCATGGTGGCATGGTGTATTCATTAGACCTGTCAGACATTCATTACACTATTTATTACACCATTAATTAATTGGCCTGACAGACAACCTGTACTGAATCAACGCGTTTCCTCTCGAATACGTTTTCTTCTATCTATGATTATAATTCAGAAAGTGCTCACTCAACTATTAAGCAATTATGGTGCTGAAGATCAACCAAAACTGAAAAAACTACGAAAATCAAAGTCATGTTAACTCCCTCAGTCAAACAGTTAATAAAGAATATTATTTAGGCTTTATGTATAGTTTGCGTTAGTCCATTCGGGAAAAACGTCTACATTTTTGGCAAAACAATTTATGGTTTTTGCATCACGACATCGCAGCATCGCACACCGCAATAATTATATGTCAAATTTTCCCTTAAAATCAAACATATGCTGTTCCACAAGCACATTATTTGTTTGATATGTTACCATATGACTTTTTCCGGTTCCTTCTATTGAAGACATTACTTTATAGACCCTGTTTGGAGTCCATAAGAGTATGTAAGAGAGTTCGCCTGCCGCGTTGAAAAAATAGCAGTCGAGTAATAAAACTGGCTCAAAAACTGAATTTCATATTATTCAAAAAATGGAAACTAACTCCTGAGAGTTTTTGAGCGATGATTTACTACGACTTTCGATGTGGATTATCTCAACAACAGTGCATCGATCAACTCACTTTGACTTTTGGCGATGACGCACCATCTAAAACCAATGTATATTACTGTTTTAGTGAACTCAATCGTGGCCGTAATTCGCTCATAGACGAATTAAAAGAAGATCGTTCAAAATCAGTTGTTGTGCCAGAAAACATTCATACTGTGCGCGAACTGATAAAGCAAGATCATCATACCGCGAGATTGAGGCATCCCTGGGCATTAGTATGACAAGCATACATAATATTTGACCTGAACATTTAGCCGTGCAAAAGATTTGTCCGCGTTATATTCCACATAATTTGACAATCACCTAAAAAGAGGCTCTTGTCGATTGTTGCCAAGAAATGCTCAAAAAATACAATCGTAATTCGTCAAAAGCCATGTATAACATCTAACAGATAACGAATCTTGGATTTATGCGTATTACCCCGAAAGTAAATACAGTCGATTGTATGGGTCTATCAATATGAGCCAAACACTACAAAAGCACTTCGCGCAAGAAGCACCTCGACGCAAATGGTCGCCTATTTTTTTTTGGGATAATGGGCAAATAATAATGGGATAATGAGAATCGTAAAACGGTCAACTCAAAATGGTACACAACCATTTGTTTGCCAGAAGTATTTGATAAATAAGAAAAAACAACTAGCGACGCAGAATCATTTTTCACCATGACAACGCGATCTCTCACACATCGCACCGAACAACTCAATATTTGATCGGTCAAAACATCGAATTGATGGGTCATCCACCGTACAGTCCTAATTTGGCACCAAATAATTTATTTTTGTTCCCACTCGTGAAGAATAAATTACGTGGTCAACGATTTTCAACGCCAGTAGAAGCGATTGAAAAGGTGCTATGAAAATTGATTCAAATATATACAAAAGTGTATCGATCATCGCGGAGAATATTTTGAAAAACAATAAAACTATTTTCAATGATAAATATATGTTTTTATTTATTTTTCCGGATACATAAATAGCAATCTTCGTATTACAGTGATAGAGGATTACTTGGAAGCGAGCAAAATAAATTTGGATGTATAAATATGTGCTTTAATTAGTCCCTTCTATTCGCATCATAATATTATGTCTTCGAACCATAAGATGAACTGGTTTTTATATTGAAAAGTGTTCTTTCTACGCAATTTTGCCGATAATTTAATTGGTTTATACCCTTAAATAATGTTTTCACTTCATCTTTTACTTGACCGGCATACACTTCTGCCTCTAGGTGATTTGTCTGGCTTTCTTACCTACTCTATGGCCTGTCTATTTATTTGGTTGCACTGTTTTCGTATTAAGTGTTCACTCATTTATTTGTTCCACGTTACTTTCTCTTGTTAGTTTATTGCTTCTAATTTGATCCTTGATCTTGATTACTTTTCATCAGGTCTTGTTTATGATACGTATATCATTATTGGTGTTATGATTTTGGTTTTATAAATCCGTTTTCGTATTTATGTATTTATTTTTCCAGATTGTAGTGGTTGAACATCCTACAACTCCATTACCTTTCTTTATTTGGTCTCTAACTTCTTTTTCTATATCTCTATAAGCGTTCTCCATAATTTATTCTATACTTGTGTGGTAAATTTCTATATTACCTAATTCTATATAATCTCTAATTTCTATATAATCTAATAATTTCTATATTTGTAAAAAATATTTTAGTTTTTGAACTACGATAATCATATTTAACTTTCTCACTATTGTGCTAAATTGAAATTTGTGGACTAATGTTTGTTTGGTGAGTTATTTGAATATTCTAGCTTCTATCGTGTTGTTTCTACAAATGTTTGCAACTGTTTTAATAATGTCTAAGGGCATCTGTCTGTTATATATAATCTGAATTATATCTTTATCTTATTCTAAAAGGTAAAAGGTAAAGTGTTAGGGTTTTAGAGACGCATCAGCAATTAGGCTATTTAACTACTGGACCTACAGCTTAACGTGGGTTCCGAACCACGGTCATAGCTTTCAAAAAATCCAGGCCAGCACCCTCTTGGGCTATAAACCCTTGGTTATGTGCCTACCCATAAGTCTATCAGGAAACCTACAGACTGGCGAGTGACAAACGAAGAACGCTTCTCAGAAGGCATACGGCCTTACCCAGCCTTTAACTGGCGTGACTGAGGGGTAATTCGTAGTCCGATTTTACACTCTTGCCTAGAAACAATCACAAACATTTAGGAAATAAACGGACAGAAGAAAGAAAGAAAAACAACCATCCGAGCGCTGGAATCGAACCAACTACCGCTCCAGTGTGGTTTCAGCAAAGCAGCGGCAGGCTGCTGCTCTTACCTTCCGCATCAACGCGACCGGCTATCTTATTCTATCGTATGTATTTTCCAATCATAATGCAGATTAATTGAATATAGAAGGGCTGGTTTAGTGTATTTAATTTTGTTTTAGTATTTTGTAATATCGCAAATATTGCGTTTATGCATGATTTTCACCATGTTCAGCATTTCATCACTATTTTTTGAAAGCCAAAAATTGTACACCTCTCTTTCATTCTTCGAAATGTTATTATTAAATTGTATTAGTTGCTTCCTCAATTTCAGATGTTGCCATATTATTTTCTCCTTGGCTGTAATTTTTCGACCCCTTCGGAGTGAATTCTTCTTTGTATCTATGTTTGTTAATTTTTAAACTTATTATATAAGCCGCTTATGAAAGGCCACATTTTATTTAGCAGACTTTTTCATTTCTTTTAATTTTTAGTTTATGATAGTTTTTTATGATAGTTTAGTTTATGATTAGTTTATGATAGGCGAAATTTATTTCGCCTATTATTATTATCTTCTAGCCTATATTATTATCTTCGCGATTAAATGGTCAAACGCAACGAGTAAAACTAGACGACCAATGAAAAGCGCCGATAACAATTTGCCTTTTTAGACAGAATGCCTTTTTTGACAGGCTGACAAAATTTTGTTTGTCCCTAACATTGCTTGATCCATTGATCGTAAATGGTACATGCCGTGATGAATATCGATACAATAGCTGTTGTCTATACATGCCAGGATTTGTCTCTGTTTTCTCATAATTTGTTTATAAGTTATATTCCAGAAAACCCCGTTGCATCATCCTAGAGGATGTTCCACGTCATCTGCACCATCAGCAATATTTTTAGTATATATATTATTGTAAAAATAAATATCTTTATATTCTATTATTCAGAGTCAAACTGTTAACATAGTTAAAAAGTTTCAAGTTCAAGCCTTTGATGAATGATTTTTAAAAAGCTGTTTCTCCACTCCCGAAATTTAACTGGCGCAGTCGTGCGGATTATCAAGCCTAGTCAAGAAGAATCGTGAAAAGTTTTCCATTCCCGGAATTAAATTGGTAAGCCACAAGAACCAAGGAAAAGAAGCAGAAAAATCTATCATCCAAGCACGTTGAAACGGAGGACAACAACACCGAAGTCTCAACAGCTGAAACGGAGGACAAACATCGCCAAAGTTCCAACAACTGGTGGAGGACCACATCGCCAAGACCAGCCTAGACTAAGTTAGGATTAAGAAGCGAAACAAAGCAATAACAAAGAAACAACCCCAGCGAAAATCATCCAGTCATCATCCAGCGAAAATCATCCAGCCATCACCGCCACATCCATGAACATAGCCGTAGTCCTTATTTTACTGTAAGTTATATTTTATTATTAGTATTGTAAAAAGCTGAATTTTCATTTTCACTTACTTTATGTCTGATTCTGATTCTGATATTGAAATTGATAATATCATAAAACAATTCAATTTTCATCTAAGAACTAGAAAATCAGAAAAGGAAAGGTTTGAAAGGAATATTCAAGAAAGTTAAAAAATCGTTAACCAGATCGTAGACATGGCAACAAGTCAAACTCAAACTCCAATTAATTACCAATTACTAAGATTATATATCGATACTATTCCAAATTATGACGGTAAGTCCACACACGCTAAATATTTTTATACATACATGTCAAAGCCTCATTACAAACTTTTATAGAGCAAATGACGCTATCCATAACAATTTCATTATGCGAGCAATAATTGGAAAATTAACCGGTAGAGCGTTATCTTTGATTGGTTCAAGAATTCATGAATTAAATTCGTGGGAACAAATAAAACATTTATTAAATTTAACTTTTGGTGATCAAAGAAATCTAGATTGCCTTGAACAAGATTTAATTATATTAAAACCTAATAAATTTGATACACCTTACAATTTCGGTATGAGATCTCAAGATGCTAAATCTTTAATATTTTCCAAATTAAACATGTTAGGTTTAGAAATTAATGAACATTCGATTAAAGTAAAAAATTACGAGGAATTAGCCCTAAAAATGTTTATTCGTGGTCTAACCGGACAATTACAAAATAATATAAGATTAAGAGATCCAGATACCTTAGAAAAAGCAATGAGGCTAGTCATAGAAGAAGAAAATTTTATGTATGGTCAAAACCAACAAAACCCGCTGAATAACCAAAAATTTCAATTTAACCAAAGAATCGTCTTTACAAGTAACCAAAATGTTCAGATAAACAGAATCTGCAAGAATCTATTAGTAAATGCCGCTATACTACAATATCCAGATTTCACCAAACCCTTTATATTAACCACTGACGCTTCAAATATGGCATTAGGAGCAGTTTTATCTCAAGGAACCATAGGAACCGATAAACCAATTGCCTTTGCATCACGAACATTAAATGATACTGAATGCAAATATAGTACAATTGAAAAAGAACTATTAGCCATAGTATGGGAATGCAAATATTTTCGTCCATATCTTTTTGGAAGAAAATTTTCTATTTTTACAGACCATCGACCCTTAATATGCTTATTTAATTTGAGAGAACCCAATAGCAAATTAATAAGATGGAGATTAAAATTAGAAGATTTTGATTATGATATTTTGTATAAGAAAGGAAAATATAACACCAATGCAGACGCATTATCCAGAATACAAATTAATGCAATAGAAAATGAATCCATGATGAATAATCCTGATGACCTACAAGAATCCTTTGATGTCGTTACATATTTACGAAACCTAGCAGAAGACCAAAGAGAAGAACCGACGACAAACAAACCAAAAAATAAAAAAGGAATAAAAATTTTGCAGAACATTCAACTTAAACCACCTGATTCCGAAAATATAACAACTGAGCATTCAAATGTTAATGAAACTACTAAGAATGGAATCCCAATATTAGATGAGATAATCAATAATAAGATCAATCAAATATTAGTATTTCCACATGTCCACAATGAATCGAACATTTAACAAGATATTTTCCCAAAATAAATAACTATAATTTAATTTTCGAATTTCTAAGAGATTATACCATGGAGCAAAAAACATATCACATATATTTCCATACAGACGATCTATACAAACAACTTAATAGAGTATATTTAGATAAATACAATATCAAACATAGAAAAACAATTAATGCTTATTAAGAATCATCATGAAGGAAAGACAAACCACAGAGGTATATCAGAAACTCTGGAATATTTGAAAAGAAACTATTATTGGATAGGAATGAAAAAATCCATTAGCAAATATATAAATTGTTGTGATATATGTCAAAGAGCAATATTGCAGACAAACACCATATTCACCTATGATGATAACAGAGATCACTTCTAAACCTTTTCAAATAGTACATATTGATATATTCTTTTATGATTCCAAACTCTATCTCACGCTAGTCGATGCATTTTCAAAATATGGACAAGCCATCGAAATCCCAGGAAAAAATGCAATTAATATCGCAACTGCACTAATTAAATATTTCTCATTCGTCGAAATACCAGAAAAAATCATAGCATACAACGTTGCGGAATTTAAAAACGAAACTGTTAAAGAACTATTAAATTTGCATAGTATTAAAATACATTTTACAACCCCTATGCATCACGAATCAAATACCATAGTTGAAAGATTCCATTCAACACTAATAGAACATTTAAGGCTACTTAAAGAAAGTTTCCCTCAAGAAAAAAATAATATTATGGAATACGCACTAATAGCATATAATAATACGATACACAGCGCAACCAATTTTACACCCTTCGAATTGATTTTTGGACATACTAATTCCAGAGACGCTAATGAAATATTTAATCTAAAGAAACATTACAGTGACTATGCTGAAAAACATAAAGAAAAACTCGAAAAGGTATATGAGAATGTAAAAGAAAAACTGAAATTACAAAAAGAAAACAAATAGTAAAGGGAATGAAAACTTGAGATGAGAAGAATTTAAAATAGGAAAAACTGTTTTCAAGAAAAACCCTTCTACTAGATATAAATCGAAAAACAAATTCTTAGGACCCTATGTAATTAATGAGATATTAGAGAGGAATAGAGTAGAAATCACTCTTAAAAGAAATCCTAATAAAAAAGAAACAATACATATCCAAGAATTAAGGAAACCAACTATTGTTACAGATGGAACAGAATCAACGGAAAACCTCCGTACCATCTAATGAAAGATAATCCCGGATTATTTCCTTTAAAATTAGGAAATGCTTTAAATAAGATTGATTCATGGAATTTCTTACAAATATTCGATATATCCACCCTAATTAATCAATACGAAAATATCAATTATCAATATTTACGTATCACGAATGCCTTTGAAAATAAGACTGATATTTCACAAACATATGTTAACAACTTTCATAATTCTTATTATCTAGCTCAGGAAATTCAAAGAAAGATTAATAATCAAGTCAAACAAATAAATCCCCTATTTAAAACAAGAGTTAAGAGAGGTCTGATAAATGGACTAGGAACTATAGTCAAATCAATCACTGGAAATATAGATCAAGAAGATGCAAATAAATTCAATAAAGCATTTAAATCACTCTCAAAAAATCAACAAAAATTAAAAACAATTGCTAAAGATCAAATGTTAATTCTTGAAAAATCAATGAACACCTTTCAGAATAATATAAAAACCTAAGTCAAAATCAATTCATTATTAAAAAACAAATCAACGAATTAGAAAACATTTTCTCTACAGTAGAAGCTGACTACCTAAATATCACTTATTATCTTCTTATGCAAAATACGTTATCACAAGTAATAACATCTATGATATCTTGGAACGAATTGAAATCGCTCTAACCTTCGCGAAAATAAATACTCTTCATAAGTTATATAGTTGAACCGGAAGAACTACTAAATGAAATAAAATCAATTACACCCTTTATAACAAATTCTAAAATACCTTTTCAACCTACCTAAAAGTTACCTAAAAGTTACACTGAAGGTAACAAGATAATTTTCATTTTAGAAATACCTATTGTAGAAAATGAAAGTTACACCTAATATCATTTGTACCCATTTACTGTAAATATTAACAAATCACTATACACTATTATTCCAGAATCAAAATACCTAATTATAAATGAAAACAATTCATTTATATTATAATAATTTCTTTTATATATTATAATAATTATAAATATTAAATATTAATATTATTATAATTATAAATGAAACAAATTATTTCCAATGAATTTATGTGTAGCGAAACTAATTTCCTAAGATTCATTAAAAATGACACATGTGAAGTTCAACTATTAAATTTTAGTGAAAAACCATAAAAATGTAAATTAAGCCTGTTAGTCTTCAAAATGTTAAAATACAAAAATTGGAAGCAAATAACTGGATAGTGGTCAGCTCTACACTTAATGTAGCAAAACAAACTTGTGGAAAAAATAAAGAAAATATTCAATTATTAGGAAGTTATGTAATAGAATTAGATCTAGATTGTGAAATTAAAATAAACAATATTGTAATTAAATACTTAGCTGATAAAAAATCAATATTTAAAAAAGTAAACCTTCCAAAATTTAATTTAAGTGAAATATCTAGTGGCACAATTAAAAAAGTAAAACCATTAAATCTAAATTCTGTAAATTTTGATAATATTGACATGATCAAAAGCATGATTAAAAACAATGTAGAAGACATCGAATCAATCAATACTAAAACCTTACATGTAACCGATTTTAATTTATGGAACATTGTAATTTACCTTTTTGTATTTCTGTTTATATGTTATATTATTGTTAAAAAATACAAAGAGAAATGTAAATGTAAAAAAGCAGAAATACACGGGGAAATGGAAGAAAATTCCGACATCAACCCCAGAATTTTCCACTAAGGGCGGAGGAGTTATATTCCAGTAAACCCCGTTGCATCAGCCTAGAGGATGTTCCACGTCATCTGCACCATCAGCAATATTTTTAGTATGTATATTATTGTAAAAATAAATATCTTTATATTCTATTATTCAGGGTCAAACTGTTAACATAGTTAAAAAGTTTTGAATAAAGAATTTCAAGCCTTTGATGAACGATTTTTAAAAAGCTGTTTCTCCACTCCCTAAATTTAACTGGCGCAGTCGTGCGGATTATCAAGCCTAGTCAACAAGAATCGTGAAAAGTTTTCAATACTGATTACATAGGTAATGGAATAAATGGGTTCATATAACATTTTATTTTATTTATAAAATGCCAGGTTACTTTAAATGCCAGCAGCTATAATAATTAGAGATCTGACTTGTTATAAAAGATAAGTCAATATATAGGTTCTTGCATATGGCGTACGCCATCACTTCAATTTATGAAAATATCTATATCGCCAAAATATTTATAAAATAATTTCAATTATTTTTCGTAACTATATTGGAATGTTTCTTTTTTTTATTTTGTATGGTCCAAAAGTAACGCTACGAAGTAAACACGATAACTGTATAGGAGTAGTGTAGTGTATATGAGTATATAGCTTGGGTACTAACTAACTAACTAATTCGACTAATTTTACTATTGAAAATTTATACAAATGCATAGTGGAGGAAAGTGGAGGAAAGTAGTATTCCAAATATGGAATAGTATCAATAATATGGAATACCACTGTTTCTCGTAAACAATCAATTCAAGACAAAATACGCGACCAGCTTCTATCTCACTTACTCACTTTAGTGCCGCACTCATTTTATCTCGGCAATCGAACGAGTGCTGTAGAGATGGCAGGAGTGTTTTGTTTTGTCGGTGGCTAAAAACTGTTCAAGCTATATAGAAAATAAGCATTTTTCGATAGTAAGTTTGTAAAAATACCTTTGTTATACATTTATCGTATTGTGTTAATGTCTGTTTTAATAGTTTTGATACGTTTTATTGCGTAGCTGTTGTTGTTTGTAAAACACGGCAACAAGTTTTGAGCCTATCTAATATTCCTAATATGGACAGTCACTGGGTGACTATGGAATATTCCATATTTGGCCGCTCCTAATTTGGTGTTTGAATAAATCTTTCTATAAAGTGTTATCTTAATTTTTTTAGAATGCAGTCTACACACTCAAAAGAAAAGCGAAAAGATTGGAATGAAAGCAAAATGACTGAAGCTATAAAAATGGTTCGAGAAGATTCAAAACCTGCAAAGTATTTTCAAGTACCTAGAACTACATTGTTTCGCCTATGTCAAAAAAAAAGAACATTCTGCAGATGTGGCAGCAGCTACCAAATTAGGTGGAAAAATAATATTAGGCGTGCATATTGAAAGCCTTTTAGTGAAATGTATTTTGAGAATGGAAAGCAAATATCATGGCTTGACAAGAGCAGATTCACGCAAAATGGCATATACGTTGACAAAACCTAATAACTTGCAAAATACATTCGGCAAATCAGTCATGGCCGGGAAAAAATGGTTGAAATTATTTTTGAATCGTCATAAAGCAAAACTTTCGATAAGAAAACCCACCGGTACGTCTTTTGCAAGAGCTTTTGGATTTAATAAGGAGAAATTGAAGACCTTTTTTAGTCTTCTGGAAAAGGTGTACGATAAAAGTAATTACCTACCAAATCGCATTTATAACATAGATGAATCTGGCCTTACAATTGTGCAAAGCAAGATACCCCAAGTTGTTGGTCAAAAAGAAAAACGACAAATAGCTTCACTTACATCAGCTGAAAGAGGCTAACTAATCACAGTAGTTATTTCTAGGAATGCAGCCGGTAATTTTGTGTCACCTTTCATTATTTTTCTTTGAAAAAATATGAGTCTCCAGTTCATGAAAAGTCATCCACCAGGATTTGCAGGAATTGTTCATCCGTCAGGGTGGATTCAAATGCATATATTCACAGACTGGTTTAAACAATTTCTTAAACACACCAACTCAACTCCAGAATTTAAAGTTCTACTCATATTATACGGTCATTTCAGCCACACCCGTAACATCGATGTAATAGACTTTGCTAGAGAAAATAACGTAGAAATTGTATCCATATTTCCGCATATTACACATAAGCTCCAGCCTTTGGACAAAACTTTTATGGGATCGTTAAAGGTGCACACACAGCGAAGAAATACGAATCTGGATTAGAAACAACAACAGACCATTAAATCCCTTTGAGTCCTTTTGATATTGTAGAACTATTTGGCAATGCTTATTTCAAAGTAGAAACAGGCGCGACTGCAGCAAATGGGTTCCGGGTTACAGGACTCTGGCCATTAAATAAAAACATATTCAGCGATGTTGACTTTATTGCTGCGCAACAAGATGTAAAAGATGGTTGTACAGTAAATATCACACCGACAAAATCAAACTCCTTGACTCAAGAAGGACCATCCACTATCAATCTTAATTCATCTGGTAACAATTATACTTCAAATGATACTTCAGCCGCTGAACTTAGACTTGAAACACATCATGAACCTGAACCTTCAACATCCAGACTTGATCGTAGCAGTCTTGATTTGGTGTCTCCTTATGACATAAGTCCAGTTTCAACAAAAAAGAGGAAAGTATCTAACCTTGGAAGGAAAGCTGCCATGGCAGCAGTAATCACTCCTACACCATATAAAAATGATTTATAAATAAATAAATAAATACACACTTTATTTAGCATATGCAGCTAATAGTAACTAAACAAAATCAATATACAAAAAAAAAATAAAAGTAAGAAAAATTCTAAAAAGTCTTAACAAAAGAAAATACAATCTAAAGTCAATAACCAACATTGTTCAAATGATAAAACACTCTATTGCTTCAAATAATTATTTAACAGTCTATTACATACATGCACATTAGAAGCGCTCCCTATGTGGGCGGGCAAAGTATTGAAGAGACAAACACCTTTCCAAAACAATGTCTTCTGGAGAGCAGTAGTTCTCACAAGTGGTACATCATAATTGTCCTTAGAACGGACATCGTAAGAATGCATATTTACTCTTTGTACCAAAAAAGTATTCAAATAATGGGGCAACAAATTATGTTTTATTTTATATATCAATCGAATGTTAGCCCCTTCAATGGCCCGCGCAACTGAAAACCAATCCAATGGTTCCAATCCAATCACATTCCAATCCAAATCACATTACCAAGACGAATCCAATCCAAATCACATTACCTCTATCGGTGTATACCTATTACAGTTCAATAGTACACGCATAGCCTTGTTATGCTGTATTTGAAGTCTGCCAATACTCTCCTTATTACATGATATCAGCACAGACATACAATAGGTAAAATGGGGTAAAACTATAGTATTATATACAAGCCTCTTGGACCATGGTGATAAATGTGACGATATACGACTAAAGAACCCTCTTTTTTCCCAATCTTTCTACATAGATAACTAACATGATTACAAAATGTTAGCTGAGGATCCAACAGTACTCCTAAGGATTTAATTTCATTTACAATTTCAATATCACAATTATTTATATTTATTTTTAACCCTAACTCATTAAATCTTTTGCAGTTTGCTTTAGACCCTACCACCATGCACCTTGTTTTCAGTTCGTTTGGTTAAATTTATTTTTGCATAGCCATCTAAATAGTATTGCCAGTTCACTATTCGATGTTTCAACCATCTCAGGAAAATTATACCCAGACACAGATATGAGAGTATCATCTGCAAAAATACTAATAAAACACTTATCCAATATTGTAGAAATATCGTTGATATATATCAAAAATAGCAACGGGTCCAAAACACTACCCTGTGGAACTCCCCACGCACTTTCCCTCTTTGCCGACACTTTTCCCTCAACCCTCGTCCTATGATGTCTGTCTGTTAAGTAACTCTTGATCCATTTTAAGGCTTTCGATCTTACACCATAACTTAATAATTTTTTACACAGTATACCCCGGTCAATAGTTTCGAATGCTGGCTTTAAATCTATAAATTCACTAAGCACAGTTTTTCCAACCTTTATATCGCTCCTCCATGTTGCGCAGACATACTGAATAACCGTCTCACAAGAATGTTTTGTCCTAAACCCTGATTGAGCAGAAAATAAAAATTTATTGGTTTCAAAATAAGTTTTCAACTCTGTACATACTATAGTCTCAATGATTTTATCAACAACAGGTAATAAATTAATTGGTTTAAAGTCACTTGGTATACTAGGCTTTGGTATTTTTGGAATTGGTACAATAATACTGGTTTTTAAGTCCTCAGGAAATGTATTCGTTTCAAAACTTGTATTAATTAAGTACAATAAAGGATAACCGATGACACAAATTTTTTTTTTCATTAACCTTATCGTAATTTCATTGTCACTCGTACTTCGGCTTTTTAAACTAAACACAACTTTTCTTAATTTGTTTGGAGTAACATGTTTAAACTCAGAAAAATCGTGAGTCTTACATACTTTGACATCACTGCTCCAGTCCTGCTCTTCGATACTCTGTTCTACTCCATTCAAAATATCGAAGTAAAAGTTATTGAAGTTCTCCTCCGTAGGTCCGTAGTGAGCATTAAAGTCGATTCGCGAAAAATCGGCACGTCCCTTACCATTGCCCAGCAAATCCTTTATTGTTCTCCACATCTTCCTCCCGTCCCCCCTACAAGCATCGATATTATTATTAAGGTACTTGTTCCTCTCAAGTCGCATCATGGCCAGTGCAATATTTCTTTTCTGCTTATAAATTCTCCAATCCATTATTCTCCTCCATGTTCATTCTTTGTGAAAGAAAACTTTCTACACCCTCTGTCCCTCTCAACTTGAGCATTTCTTAGCTCTTTGCTCATCCAAGGGAACTTTCTAGGTTGTACTAATTTTAAGGGAGCAGCCATATCAATAGCATCATGTAGAGTTTGCATAAAATCAACATATAATTTACTAACGTCAATTGTAGTCCCAATCATTCCCCATCAACTCAGTAATCAGCCTCGAGACTGCTTGCTCATTCAGATTCCGAGCATACGTATGTTGAGGTGTTTCACATACAATACCCTGAAGTTTAAACTCGGTACCAATAATCTCATGATCGTTTATCATCGGAAAATCTCTAACAAACTCCACAACTCCAAAATCATTGGTAATTATGTGATCAATCAGTGTTTGTGAGATACCACTATTGTGGGTTTCCCTAGTAACAATCTGTGTGAAACCTGCTCCACTGATAATGTCTTTCAACCTTCTAGACTCACTGCTGTTCTTCAATAAATCGATATTTATATCACCCAGAAGAAAGGTTTTATTTTTTTGAAATTCATTGTCACTTAGATTGTCTTCCAAATAGTTTAAAAAGTCAGCTACAGAGGCACTAAGCGATCTATAGCAGGCCGCTACCAAGAAAAACAGCTTATTTATCTGTATCTTAACTGTTACGACCCAGTAACTGGTTAGAACTGTCTCGACAGAAACCACCCAATATTTCAAGCCAGATTTAATATAAATAATGGCACCCCCCGTATGACGACTATCCGAATAGACTCCGAATAGAATAAGAACAGACAACAGCCGTATATCCAGTTATGTTAATTTCGTTCTCTTCTGCATCTCGTGTTACATGAGTTTCAGTAACACACAAGATCCATGGGTTTCTATCTTCTACAAACTGCCTCAGCTGCAACATGTGGGTCGTCATTCCCTGTATATTAATATGCAATATATCTATATTGCTAGTGGCTCACTGAAGCAATCAAGTGGTTGCTATGCATACTTAGTTCTGTTCTTTATTCTTTCAACAGCTCGTTTATAACATTCGCAATTTTTATCAAACAGTGTGTGATCATATTTAATATGTGGTATATTCAGTGCAAATTTACAATTAGTACACTCCTCTGTATTTGAATTACATTCCGAGCTTTTATGATGTTTGTTGCATAAAGGACAAACATCTTGTTGACTGCACTTTGCCGCTTTATGTCCATACCTCCAACACTTGTAATATCGCAGCACTCCCAAATATTCATAGACTGGAAAACTGTCCCAGTCAAAGAAAACTTTCTTACTACTCATCATGCACTTATAGATCTCTGCCGACACCTCCAGTATTATATTACACAGTTTATTTTCTTTAAGAATATATTTTCGAACTACTTCAATATTCAGATCTGTATTTTTAAGAAAACTCTGATTTTTTATGCGCTTTAAAAAGTCTTCATTAGTTGCAATATATTTATCTTGAACGCCAACCACAATTATTCTGGGGTTAATATATTTAGGTATTTCTACCTCATAATTATCGGATAATTCTTCTATTGCTGTTATTTGCAGTTTCTTCAGAGAATCGTCATCCTTACACTGAATCATAACGGATCCCTGACCTATCGATTTTAATTTGTTTATTTCTACCGATAAATTGGACGGATTAATTTTTTCCGTGATCGCATTCCTCGTCGTAGTACTATTTTGTTGCTTATTTTTCGGCCTAATTATTAACGGAGGATTTATTTTTTTTTTACAATATCTGTCCATGATTTTCCTTGTGGAGTCGAGATGTCATTATGTTGCGAATTATTTAATAATGTCTCTGTATTCACCTTACACTCCACAGTATGTTGTTCCAACCTTTTTAATCTATTACTAAGGTCAACATTCACCTCAAATACTCACAGACATCCATCACATACCCAAAACAAATGTTTACAATCATTTATGGCTTTAGATATTGGCTCTTTGATGTTAACGCAATGTAAATGATATTTATTATCACACACTTTGCACGCCACGAATTTTACTCGCCCGATAATATTGTCATTGCACCCGGTACATGCGTGTGTACCCGGCCCTGCCATGGCGACGACTTATCTCGAGAAAAGTAAAAAAAAAAAAGAGAAATAAGAAATTACCCGAAAAACAAAATAAGAAAAAAACAGGAAACAAAAATAAAGAGAAAAAGAATACTAAGGCAGATCCTATGAACTCTGATGAAGACTCTGAGTATAAAGACGGGATTCAGTTTAATACAGAGAGTCAGAGGACGCTAAATATATGTTCTCTCAGGGACTATTTTCTAGAGCCACTCAAAGAGACACATGGCTCAAATGTTTAATATGTGGGCTCTGGGCACATAATGACTTCGCTGGTCCAGAGATTGGGACTTGGGTGTGTAATTTCTGCAATTAAAATAAGTTAATATTAACAGAATAAGTTACTTTTTATTTTTTACCAAAGTCTCAAGATCTCTTATTAAAAGGATGTTATTTAAAAATGTTAGTTTGTTTTTTAAGAAACACTTTGTGTCTTGTATCTATTCTATAAATAGCTACTATTTTGTTTCTTAGATTATTAAATAATTAGAACATTAAAAAAACAAGACTGCTACTAAGATAAGCCAAAATATATGGCTGACTATGATTATAATTAAAAGGGCAGGTCGCGTTGGCGCGCACGGTAGAGCGGCGGTGTGCCGCTGCTGCGCCGAAACCGCATTGGCGCGATAGTTGGTTCGATTCCAGCGCTCGGATGGTTGTTTTTCTTCAATTCTTCTGTTCGTCTTACATCCTATCCCACACACACACATATATACACTTACCTATACACACACACGCACACCCATATCTACACCTAAATGTGTGTGATTGTTTCTAGACAAGATTATAAAACTCCAACAACGAATTACCTCTCAGTCACGTCAGTTAAAGGTTGGATAAGGCCGGATGATTCTGAGAAGTGTTCTTTGTTGGTTACTCGCCAGTCGGTAGGCTTTCTGATAGACTTATGGATAAGCACATAACCAAGGTTTGATAACCTGAGGGGAGTGCTGCCTGGGTTGTCGGTGGCTGACGACCGTAGTTCGAAACCGACGTTAAGCTGTAGGTCCAGTCGCTAAATAGCCTTGTAGTTGCTGATGCGTCTCTAACCCCATTCCTTAACCTTAACCCTATAATTAAAAACCTTCAATTCATGATAGTATTTTTGTATGTCATAAAAGCAAAACGGTATTCCAGATTTGGTCACTTTCCTCTATACTAGAATGTTGATGTTGATAGATTATACAAAGCAAGAAATGACTTTTATATAATATAGATCCAGCTAAATAAATATATATATATATATATATATATATATATATATATATATATATATATATATATATATATATATATATATATATATATATATAATAATCCAGCTAAATAGCCTTACAGTTGTTGATGCGTTTCTAACCCCAATTCTTAAATTTAATCTTATAATTATAAGCCTTCAATTCATGATAGTGTTTTATTATGCCACAAATACAAAATGGTTTTCCATATTTGGTCACTTTCACTCCATACTAGAATTTTGATGTTGATAATTTATTCGAAGCAAGAAATTACTTAAATATAATTTCCGTTAAATTTATGACACTAACTGTATGCTAAGTTAGTCCATCTTGTGAAATTAAGGACTTATAACTTGGGTTATTAATTAGTTACTCCAGATAGGTCAACACGATCCCACGAAAAAAATAAAAGTTTTAATTTTAGAAAGATAGAAAAATTTCTTTTACATTCCTAAAACTCTAAATTTATCCCCAGATCAAACTTTGGAGCAAATTTAAACTTTATAGATACAGGGTGCTCTTTGAGACATCTTACAAGAGTTTTAGGGCCTAAGTTCAAGATTTGTACTAGAAAAAATGTGATTTATTCCAAAGAAAACTATTTCACTCACGATTTTGGAATAAAATTATTTATATGGATAAAGAGGTTTAATTATAAAGACAGGTTGTTGAAAGTTGTAATATTTAACTCTTCTCAATTAGTTTTAACTGACAGATTGGTAAAGTCTCCAATTGCTGACTATTCAGAGATTTTTTGACAGTGATCATAGAAGTCCGACAAGACTTTATTCTCTTTCCTATATTTATTTCCATTGTCGGTATATTTCATCTACACTGACAAATTTCCAGATATGACTGTTTTCAATATATCAGAGAATTTGTCTTCGGTTTCCTCTTTACACTGTCGATCGTATATAGGAGCGTTATGTTCGATAAGATAAGCATTATCAAGTGATCGACACATCGAGAGATTATGTTTTCTTTTTCTTTAGAATATAAACTGAATTTTTCTAGATTTTCCTTTTTCGGTTTCATCATTATTTTCTAACTTATAATAATTGAGAACTAAATTCGTTCTAAAATTATGTTTATCTAAGAAAAAAATTGATTTTTAACTAAGACAGTTATTAAAAAAATTAGTAGTAGCTTTCTTTGTGAGAATTCTTCACCCATACAAAGTCTGTTTTATCAAATAGTTTTTTCTATGAGCCTAACTGCACTCAGCTAGTTTTTTTTTCATCCTCATCAGTCAACACAACACAAACTAGAGTGATTATGTTTATTCTTGTATAATTTGTAAAGAGATCTGCGATCTGTCTAGTGAACATTACTAGAGGGTGTTGACATGTGTAGTGTCACTGGAATAATTGATGTTTAAAAATTATTCGAAATCTTAAATCTAGAGTTTATTTGTTTATGTGATGTTAAGTCTAAATTTATCTTAGTCCTGTAGTCAGGTCGGATGACAGCAGACTTTTAGCCTGCTCACTTAGCTGATATCGCACACATTTAACTGACTCGCTAGTATATTGGGGTGTACTGAAACTCTTTGAATACTTGACACAAACAATGAAATACCTCCTTAAAGGATCTCTCTTAAAGGATCATTGGGGGGGGGGGGCTTTAATCTTGAATTTTATTTAAGTTTGAGGATTTCTTGAGGCTTATGTTGGATCAGCGTGAGATGCTAAGACTGCCGTGTCGTCAGTGTATGTTAAGGCAATGGTGATTCTTGTTGTCAATAGTTCAGCTGCATACAAGAATTATAATACTGAGGAACGCGTTAATATATTGGATGAGATTCAGTGTATTCACTACCTTGTTTAACTATAAAGTGTCTATCTGTCAAATAAGATTTCAATCGATGAGAGTGTGGTGAGAAAGAAGCCTGTTAAGCCTAACTTACAATCCTAATCCAGCGTACCATACCTTCTTGAAAGCTTGGAATATATTGAGAAAAGCAGCTAAACAATGTCTTTTAGCATTTAAATTTTTGTTTATTTGATTGGCCAGCCTATGCACTTTATTGTTCCGTGCTGTTACGTGAAAAATTTTCCTTTCTTCATTATTACTTTGAGTCTTTTAACGGACTCTTTTCAAAAACTTTGTAAAGCATATGTAGTAAAATTATAAGCCGATAGAGGGAAACCTTCTGGCATTTTCCCGAGTTTGAAAATCATAATGATTTGGACCACTTTCCAAGTGATGGGGAAAGGGTTTATACGCAATATTAAATATAAAGATTATTAGTTGTATGCACTTTTCTGAGAGATCTTGCAAAATTTTACCAGAGTTTAGGTCAAATCCGGGTGCTTCTTTAATGTTGATTTTTTTCATTATTTATTTATTTATTTTTCAACGGGCAAAGCCCAACTACAAGATTATTAAACCTTTTATTAAATAAATTCTAATTAATATAAAGATGATCAATATAAAGATAACAGTATACTACCTAATTTTACATAATTACACCCCACTCAAAAACTAACACACACCTGACTCAGAAATGAATTATAAGATCCAAAGAAATCTATATTGGGATGTTCATTGGCTAGTCTGGTAGCTCTTGAGATAAAGTTGTTTTGGCCATAGTTAGTTCGATGGACGGGATAGTGGAAGCTGTAAGTGGCTCTTGTAGTTCTTAGTGGAACATGAATATTAATTTTTTCAAGGAGTTCAGGGGCCAATACCCTTCCATGAATAATCCTATAAAGTGTTATAAGATCCCTTCTCCTGTGACGAACAGTGATGGGGACCATATTAAGCTGGTTGAGTATTTCAGCATCCTGATAATTATCCAGTATGTTTAGCTTGTAGGCCACTTGCTTTAGAAACTTGTGCTCAACAGATTTAAGAGCATCAATATATACCCCATAAAAGGGGGACCAGACAGAAGATGCATACTCTATATGTGGACGTACAAGGGAACAGTAAAGGGTTTTTAAAGATTGAACGTCATTGAAGTCTTGGGTACATCTTTTAATGAAACCAAGCATTTGGAAGGCCTTGTTGACAACATTGTCCAAGTGAACTGAGAACTGCAAATTTCTCTCCAGGCTGACACCAAGGTCCTTGATAATGGATACTTTGTCTAGGATATGATGGTTAATATGATAGTTAAATTCTATGCTGGATCTACCACGAAAAAAGGTCATTGCCTTGCATTTATATGGATTTAGTGTCATACCGTTTCTGTGACACCAGTCAAACAGAGAGTTCAGATCATATTGAAGTTTGTCACAGTTTTCCTGGGATCTAACAAGGCAACTAAGCTTTAGGTCGTCAGCAAACAGTAAGTAAAGGCATGAAGTGAAGCACTCCCCGATGTCATTCATGAATATAATAAAAAGAAGTGGCCCAAGGTGTGAACCCTGAGGTACTCCAGAAGTAGCCAGAAACACTCTGGAGAGAAAACTGCCTATTCTGACAAGCAATCTGCGATTGGTCGAGTAGCTGCGAAACCAAGATAGTAGGGGCTCAGCAATCCCCATAAGCCAAAGCTTATGTATCAGCAGATCGTGGGATACATTGTCGAATGCACCAGAAAAGTATGTGTAAATTGTGTCCACCTGGAACCCCTTTTCCAATGCACCCAGCAGAAAATCAGCTTGAGTAAGAAGGTTCAACTCGGTGGATTTACATGGTCTAAATCCGAATTGCTGCCGCAATAGATCAGGCTCCAGAAGGGGGGTTATAAAGTCGCAGACCAAGCTCTCAAAGACCTTGGGTACTGCACTAAGTACACTAATAGGGCGATAGTTGGTTACAGAAGCTTTGTCACCAGATTTATAGATTGGCTTTAGAAAGCTCTCCTTCCAGAAGTCGGGGAATTCACCAGTCTTAAGAGAAGCCTTAAAGATGTGGTACAACGGTCTAGAGAGGTTAAAGCCACATTTTTTTTTAAATAGTGTTTGTGCTCCATCTGGTCCAGGGCCCTTGTTGATGTCTAGATTTGACAATTTAGTGAATATATCAGATATCTGAATATGGTGAAGAGGTATATAGATGTTGGAACTAGGAGATACATGATTAGGAATATTAGGTTTCTTAGATGAGTAGACAGAGAAGTAATCTGCATACATATTAGCTATTTCTTCACCAGAGCAACCGGTCTTGTCTAGGTAATTAACTTTATTAGGAAAAGCACTACCCTTTCTCCTGTTGTTAACAAATGACCAGAATTTCTTTATGTTTGATCTAATGGCTGTTTCGGTACAGTGAATGTATTGTGAGTAGCATTCCTGAGTAAGGAATTTTTACATAAATGGCGCAACCTGGAAAACTCCCGATAATCCTCACCTGACTGGGTTCTTTTATACTTTTTATGCAATTTTTTCTTTAGTATTATATAGTTTTTCAATTCAAGAGAGAACCATATGGGAAATTTCCTGGCGGAGAACTTTTTTAATGGTACAAATATATCAACTGCCATAAAGATAATTTCATAAAAAATGTTTAACATAGTATTAGGAGGCTTATTAATAAGTAAGCAGTCCCAGTCAAACTGGTCTAAGAATGAAATAATTTGTTGATAATCTGCAGATCTAAAATCCCTATAAAACCCACCAAACCCGAGGCCATCCTCCTCACTGTCCGGGCCAGCACCTAGTTTAATACTAAGAGGCGGGTGCACAACAGGAGGAACCAAAAAATAGTCTGCCAGCTCAACTTCAGTTGTAAGATCTTGACTCAAGACCAGATCCAGCAGGCTGCCATGGGATGTAGTATGTGAATTAAGTTGAAATAAGTTATGAAAACTGCATGTGTTAGACATAATTTGAATGCAAGCAACTTCCATAGGTCGTGCACCGAAACCAGATGTTACTGTAGAGCCAAGTGCTCCCCCATGCCAGTCTCCATGCGTTAAGTTATAGTCACCAATTATATGCGGGTTGCAATTGGGCATTTTAAGGGCAAGAAAATCTATGGTCTCAGAAAAGCTAGAGTATAATGCTGAAGGTGTATTGGGTGGAATATATACAGCTCCAATGATGTCAGTGTTTTTGGATCCCACTGAGATAAAGATCTGCTCGACCTTGTGGTTAGGAATCTGAAGACACGCACTGGGTATTGATTTCTGTACAGCTATTAGCACACCTCCACCCCTCTTAGAGGTACTGGTACAGGCCGAACGATCATTTCGATAGATGTTGTAGTCCATGAAACCAAGTTCAGCATCATAATTGCCATTATGCAACCAGGTTTCTGTCAATATAAATATGTCATAAGGGGTGACTGGTGAGCTGACTTGAAGTTGATTAAGTTTTGTTCTCAAACATTGAGTGTTCTGGTAGTATACTGAAAGATTGTTGGACGAGTGAGTGACTGTTAGTTTTTTTGTACAATTTTAGGTACACCTTGATGATATCTAAGCATTATATTGTTTCTCCATTAGCAAATTTTTTGTCTAAACTCTTCCTTTAACCTGGCCTCGGCTTCATACTGCATTTTTGTCAGATCCATTCCTAAATTTTTCTGCCATTTAGCTTGCTTTTAGAATGGATTACCAGCTGAGCTTCTTCCTTATTTTGAAAGATGACCTTAAGGCTCCTATGGCCATTTTTGTTAGGTTTACCAATCCTGATTGCATTCTTTACTTCGACACTACGGATGTCAAGAGAGCTGCAAAAAACCCTTACATCATCCAAGTTCTGTCTTTGATTAGGCAGGTTGTAAATTATAATATTGCTAGCTCGCCTTTCTCGTTCTTGAAGTTTGTTGCATATCATTCTTTAATGCTATGAGCTCTGCCTTGATTTGGTCAATGGCCTTCAAAATAGTAGGTATCTCCAGCAATCCCGACTGACAATCCTGACACAGAAATTTTAGTGTGCGTTGATTTTTAAGTTCAACAACACGGATCTAGGATGCATTTCAACCTGAGCAGACAAGCTTGTAAATAGCTCTTTGACAGCTGTCACAATTTGTAAGAAGCTTATGGTTAGTTTCATCAACATTACACTTGAGGCACAGCATGGTAAAGTATAGGTTAAGAAATCCAGACCAACACAGAAAGTTGGAGAAAGTTTTAACTAACAATACACTCCAATCACAAAACTAAGTAGAGTGGATTACAACAGTTTTTATTAATTATTCGTGTAAAATACTAATTATTCGGGGAAAAATAGTTTAACAACCACATTTGTAAACAATAACATATAACCATATTATTGTTTGTTTTACTTGTTTTAACGTAATTTTTTTATGAAATAGATCCATTTCGAATAGTACATTTAAAAGCTCGGTTATTTAATTTTCTTCATTTGCGGATAGTAGTACTAGTATATACTACGCAGTACCACGGAGAGTAGTAATAGTACTTAGTACTTGAGTAGATTTTTACTATCACCGATGAAGGGTCAGATGATAAGTCAAAAGATGATTCGGTTTTACATTCTTTGGTGTTTGATGCCTTTATTAGCGCAAAAGCCTATGGCACTGGGAATTTTGTTTCTGTCTGGTGGTCAGTATGTTGGTTGCCCAATAGAATTTTGTTGTAAGTTATTTGCTTTCATTGCTTTAACTAATTATCTGTATTTTGTGGTACAAAATGTACATGTACATGTACATGTGTATATACGTGTACATATACATGTGCATATACATGTACATATACATATACATATATATATATATATATATATATATATATATATATATATATATATATATATATATATATATATATATATATATATATATATCCATATTACATATATATATATATATATATATATATATATATATATATATATATATATATATATATATATATATATATATATATATATATATATCCATATACATATACAAAACAAAATCCATCAAAATTGATATTATACCATATCCAGTCTTCAGTCCATAATTTAAATCATCCAAATTTAACTTTTTCCATTCAATGCCAGAGATATGTTTTGGAGTCAAATATCTTAGATAAACAGATATTCTCAAATCATTGACGAAATTGATATTTATTTTAAAAATTTAGATGATAAATTTAAATTCAAACAACAATAAAACGAATTTAATGATACTTATAAGAATATTAATACTTATATATTTATGACAGACAATATATATATATATATATATATATATATATATATATATATATATATATATATATATATATATATATATATATATATATATAATAGACAATATCCATATAGATATATACAGTCAAATCGCATTATCGTAATGGCCTGTAGGTGTTTCTACTGGTCTATACACGGTGTCCCAAATTGTATAAAACAAACATAACCAGAGTATTCTACGGCTAAAAAGAATGGTATTTTGTTAGTGCTAGTTGAATAATGCGTCCTAAGGATGTTACGCCTCCAAAATAGGGCATTCTAAAGACGGTTTTTCGCAAATATATGCGAAATCATTTACAATAAAATTATAAAATTTGAGGGGTCCTGGGTATTTTTGTATTTATTTTAAATTTGTATTCAAAATTATAAAATACCTGCCTTTTTACGTAAAAGAGGTACTCTTAACTCGTCTGAATAAAATGCTCGGTTTTCGAGTAAATCGCTTTTAAAGTTTTCGTGAGCAACAAAATTGCAAATTACAAATATTGTTACAAAGTGCATTCTTTCACAACTTACAAGTGCATTATTTCAACATTAAAACATTTCTGATACCTCCGCACAATATATTGTGTAGCATTGCGAATAAAATTTGGACCAGCCCGCAAATCTTCAAACGCGACTTCATTTTTATTAAATCCTCTCAGGTATTTACATAGACTTTATCCTATAAATACCACCAGGCAAAAAAATCGAAAACAGGCAAGTCCGGTGAACGAGATGGACATGATGGTAACTGACCGATCCATTGTTGGCAAAAATTATAATTTAGTTACGTACGAATTTCAGCAACATAATATGCTGGAGCACCATCCATTTCAACAAGCATTCATTCCTTAAATTTAGCAAAATATTCAAGACATACAAGACAAAAGTGTGAGGCCCACAAATAGTCCCGTTAACGGCATTGCACCACGCATTAACACTGAACTATTCTTGAAAAGCCAAACTGCGGATTATGTGAAGATTCTCATGAGCTCAAGTTGTTAAATTTTGCAAGTTTACCGATCCACTACGGGTAAATATAGCTTCGTCAGTCCAAATGATTTTATTTTTAAAATTAAAATCTCTCTCCGCAACATTTAAAAACCAGTTACAAAAATGAATTCGGCTTTCAGCGTGATTACAGATTTCGAATTGACTGAAATTCGGAAAACTTTATTTTTTAAAACTTGAATAGCTTGACTGTGGTTGGGCAGCTCTTCTAAGGCCTCATGTATAATTGTGGTTAAATTCAGTCAAAACTTAGTTTTCAAATCTATCATTCCGCCTTACTTCATTTCGTTGATCCCTTTTAAATCCAAAGTTCCTAAAGTTCTGATGAGTTCGAATAAAAATTGGTTTTGAAGGTAAACTTTTATTGTGAAATTGTCTATAATATTCGAACACTGCGGTCTTTGCATTTTCATTACAATATCCGTAGATAAAGTGAATATCGGAGTATTCCACATTACTAAACATATGCATGATAATATCTTACTAATATGCTTTTTCTTTAAATTATTACACTTTGAAAGTTAAGAACATCCAAAAAAGAGAATTGCCGAACAAAAAATTTTTTTTTGAGAGACTTATTATAATTATCATATATACATTGAGCTTTAGTATATTGCCCTCAAAAAGTTTAAAAGCTATTTATTCAAAAATGGTGCATCCTATGAGGCGAATTAAGAGTGCCTCTTTTATGTAAAAATCAGAATTGTCATAATCTTTAGATAAAATTAAAAAAATTGGGTACAAAAAAATGGGACCATTTTTACCTTGAGCTTATCAAAGTTTTACGCCCGTGAATGAAATATAGTATATAATCTAATTGTAGAGGGTATCGGAAATATTTGGAAAAATCCATCTTCATAATGCCCCATTTTGGGGGACGTAACTCCCTTATTACGCATTATTCGTCTGAGATTTCTAAGACAAAATACTTTTATTTTTAGCCGTACAATACGCAGGAAAAGTTTGGTCCATACAATTATGTGCACCCCATCGTCAATTGCAGCTGCAACAAATATGAAGTTTCTTTATGTCTACGATCATATCTTAATAGATGTATGTCGTTTTGCAATAAGAGTAATATATTTATTAGTATAGAGAAGCATTAACTAATAAAATTCTTTTTCAGGTATAATAAAATTGCACCAGACACCATTATGGTTCAGGATTTCACTATGCTTTTTACAAGAAGATTTTCTTTGATTAAAAATGCATTAAATTACACCACTAAAATTGAATGAAAAATACGTCAACTAATAAGTTTGAATGAATACTCAGTTTTGTCATAATAGAGATCTTGAGACAATTTTTTGGATTTGGAAATATGGATTATATTTGCTTAATAAAAACACATTGTTATACAAAAGTTTTATTAGGTAAATAATTTAACACTACCTTACTTATTGGGGCCATCGGTATAATACGCCTCATTTATATGAAATCAAATTATTATACGAATAATTCCTGTACTCATTTTTGATGAAGTTTAGAGTGAATGTTTTTGCATCCTAGTTGATAGTTGCATATGCTGGAGAATACTGATTATATTGCTATTCGCAGTATTTTGTTATGCAGTGCCTAAATTGTATTTACATTTATAGATTATGAGTTACCCCAGAGTTTCTACGACTAAGAATTTATATAGAATATAATAAAAGTTTTGCTTTGCACTTAACAACATTTGTTTTGGCACATTTGGCATTTGTTTTTTTCATGATTTGCAACTTTTATCTCTTCTATTTATAAGAATTTCAAACATAGACATTAATTTTGATGTAACCCCAAAGAAAGGGACTGACAAATCTAGTAAACGTAGGAGCCAAACAATTTTGCGTTTCTCAAATTAATAATGATTTTCTGTTAGGTAAGCAGAAATAGCCTGACATAACTTCCATTAAATATTTTAGTAATATGCAGCCTCTTAGTTAATTTTGTCTATATCCACTCAAATACCTTTAGACTAGAGGTTCCCAACCACTTCTGAACCAGCGCCCCCTTTAAAGGAAAAAAATGTAACGCTCCCTCTTCCCTAATATTTAATTATACTATATACTTATACTAATATACTCTTGCATATTATCTATAACTATTTTAATTACAAATATTTTTCTATTAAAAATCACAAAGTATAAATTAATTAAAAATATGATCAAATGTAGTATAAAATTATTTATTAAAAATTTTAAAATAAACACAAAATAAATAAGAAATAAAACCATTAATTAGGTGATTGGAGTTGGTAGAGTTTTAACAATTTGTTAACATCGAGTTTCAATTTCGATAACTTTAGTCGCAAATCGCCACGTTAAGTAATTTGCAATCTGTTCCTTTTCTTAGACAGTAAATTACCTACTTCACTAGGTTTACGCTCGATCAAATACGATGAAAAAAATACAATTAAAATGTTTATATTATTGCCCAAACTCCAGGGTAGAGCTAGTATTGATTTTTGAAGCCAGAATTGTTGATATCTATTTCTAAATTTTACTTTTAGTTCTTCGTCTGTTATGAGTTCTAGTTCCTCTTCTAAATTTTAGATTCTGCTGTATCTGCATTTGCAAAAGGATTTAAAACCGAAGTCGGTACATTCATATTTAAAATATCCTGGAATCGCTCCGTAAAATCAGCATGAAGACCATCCAAGTGTTGGCAGTAAGTAAGTATATCCTCCTGTTTTTTAGAGACTGCTGATAATATGAGAACAGAACAGAAAAAAATTTCTGACAAAAGCAGCTTTGACTTTTTTTGTTTTAATTAAATTCAATTTATCACCTTGCAATTGTAAATAGACTTTATTAAATATTTTAAACAAATCTGTCAAAAAAACGACGTCATTTTTGAATATAATCTGGTTTTCGCGAAGTTTTTCGTCTGTTTTCAAGAAAGTTCAGTAACTGAGTTAAATAAATTGGAAAAACAATTCAGACAAATATCCTTTGAGAATAATCTTATTGACTGCTCTAATAACGTAATGGAGCGACCGATGCATAACATAAAGTGCAGCGAGAACATTCATACTGCTTGTTTCAAATGCAGTATGAAACCCTTATGACGCATTTTCATTGCTGAAATAGCAGCTGACAATATATTTCGAATGCGAATTGCTTTCACTTGGAAAAACTGTTTATGGTATTAAATATCGGCTCTCCCTTAGTATTGGTTTCCAAATTTTACCAAATAATAACTCAAATAATCTCAAAATAAGACAAATATTTTCTTCTTTTATGAATCGAACTTATGATACTCACAGTGCTTCGTTATTTGGTAGGGTTAATTCATCGAGTTAAATGAAAAATGTTTTTAAGTAATAGCATAGTGATATTTTAACGTCTTTAGCCATTTCATAAATTCTTTTTCACACTAAATTATTAGTCAGAGGAATTTTGCTGATGATACCTGACGGTGTCTTATGATGAAGAATAGTTTTTTGTTATCTATTTGACTGCCAGCAGGATTAATTCTTCGCCAATTTTGTGTCGTTTTCCGTTTTGTCGTTAGGTAATGATTGGTTTGCAGGAGAGTCCGTAAGCCCATATTTTAAATGCTTAATACTATACAACCGGCATTTCATTTTAGATTCAAACATACTAAAACGCAAAACTTGCCACGATTTCAGTAAATAAACTTTTTAAGAAATTTATAGATGATTATAAAAATAATAGCTGTAATGACTCTTATTACTCAAGAATATGGGTTATTTACGAAGCACACAATAATTATAATACATTCCTAGAGTTACCTCTGCCATTTATAGATTTAATTTCATGCATGAATCAACTTGTATAGCTCTGCGGGATTACTATATCAGGGCACTTGCTCTGTACAAGTCATTAGAAGATCCCATATTTTTGTCGAAATAAGCTTGATTGCGTGAATCGCGTCTTTGCTTACCAACTTGTAAAGACTAAGAAAGTATACGTACACCTAATGCTAATTTAAAAAATGTAATGATTATTTTAGAGATAACACTAAGATAAAAGTTTTAGACAGCAATATAAAATATGTATTCATAAAAACTGTAGGTATTTTGAAAGTATTTTATTATATTAATTTCGTTATTATGTTATTACTTCGTATGACATATCAAGAATGAATGCAAGATCGAGTATACAACAAACCAAACATAGAAACATATAAATACAAACTATTACAAAGCTAAATCTGAGGTTTGCTGGGAGTTGGCATCTGTGAAAATATTCTTTTAGAGCTTGAGCGTCCTGCTGTAGTGCCATCTCATAGCTTATGAAAGTGTTTCCTTGATAAGCTAGTGCCAGATCACCCGCGTACTGGAAGATCTTTGATTGGATTACTGGAACATTCGCTACATAGAAATTACAATACACCGGCGCTAGGACACTACCTTGAAGCAGGTCATCGTTGGCTATGCATCTACTCTTTTTATCTCCCAAGAATACCTAGAAAAACCTGTTAGATAGCATGTTATTTAGGAGCTCTGTCAGTTCAGAACAGGGGGCAGCCTTCACAAATTTCATCAAGAGATCTTCTCCCTAAACGGTGTAATAGGGTGTCGTCAGGTGAACATGACATTAGTTTTTAGCTTGCGTTGGTACCAGCTTTTATGTGTGTGGTAAGTGCCATCACCTGCTCCGTGCAGCTTAGATTTTTGTTAAATCCAGCCTGATGGTTTGGGTAATTCTGTCTGTGTAGGCCTGTATTCGTAATGAGATGATTCTCCCAAACAGTTTGTGCATCTGGCTTAATAAGCCTATGGTGAGCCGCTTCGCGACCGTCCTTACCATGTTTCAGAATGGCTATTAGTTTCGTTCTTTTAAACAGTTTTGGGACAGCAAAGCAGTCCATAGCATGTAGTCATCATTTGATTGAACATTGCGGTTAACCATTTAACTTTTAGACCAGCATATTTCAAGAACTCAGGATATATATTGTCACGCCCTGCAGCTTGCTCAGTCTTTAAATTTTTCAGTGCATCCTTTAATTTTCCCACCGTGAAAGACTGAGAAAGTTCCGGGTGAGGGGACCTTCTACTTTTTTTTTCGAAAAGTTTCTTTCTTGTATCTTGGAGAATACTTCTACTTAAATTTATTTTAGCCACTTGTTTTAAGCGAGTCGTATGACATATGGGTTTATAAGTATGTGGGTAGTGGCGGAGGTTATGTCAGCTCCTAATTAATTTCGTTAATAGGTAGATACGCCCCGCCGAGCTGGACACATCCCTGGACCCGCTACCGCCCCCATGGAAGGCTTCAGCACGCACTGGGGGGGCGGTAATGCACCCGTTGGAAGCATGTGCTTTAGATTATATGGCATATGAGATGTTAATTCAGAGGTTTTTCCTTCGATTGCTGGAGTGACTGCCTAGTTTGTGATTTATTTTACAAAATGTACTGATAACTTCCAGCAAACCAATTGTTATATCTCATTAATCATTGACAATCCGTCTCAAAAGCCGCAAACATTAATGTTGCATTTTAACAAAAATATTTCTTAGTTTTATGTTATTTTGAAATGCCCAAATAGTGGATCGTTGTTTTATTTTGAGCTTGTACAAATATATCATCTATAATGATATTGGATGCCAAATGTGAGGATAAACCTCACATCCATTAAACCTCACTAAGATTTAGCATATTCTACTTTATCTCCTTTAATTCTTTTTCAATTATCAATATCAAATTATTGTTTCTGTCAATATAATATTTCTGATGAAAGAGTTTGGACATTATAAGAAACTATATGTACTTAGTGTTCACGGTGGTCTAATCTCTTCCGATGATTCTTGGCGTCCTCTGCTCTAACTCTCCCACCTTGGATAGGAATCTTTGAGCCGCCTAGAACTGAGAGCTACATATAGACTGTATCTATCTTGAATAATTGGATGGAGAGAGAGCCTCTGGTCTGGACTATCATGCTGGTCAGTACGGAATGGTAGTAGGTCGCTGGAGAGCAACATCTTTTTCTCTCAATATAAATATTATACTGACGTGACTGATATTTCTTTAGTTATAATACACAGTTATATAATACATAGTATATTTAGTTCTCTAACAGCAAGCATTAGATAGTCGTAGTCACCACTTGCAACCGGTGAGGTTTAAATTTATGTTGACATTTTTTACCTATATTTTGCCACTGCCGCACATGTACTCCGCATTTTTGATAGATCACATTTACTATTGTTAAAAAATACGGTACGGGAATACAATAATATGTAATTTGAAATGAGGTAATTCCATTTTCTTCGTTCTTTAGAATCCAATTGAAACAGAACTACGTTTAGATCTGTCAGCAGTATTTACCATAAAACAATGTGTGATTTTGATACTGTGGCATTAGCGACATGTCTTAACCATTCGGATTGCATAATTGCAATACATTTTGAAGTGACCTATATTTACCTGAAATCATAAAATTCAATTAGCTTTTGATATATAAATAAATCACGAAACCATAAAAACAACCGCAGATAAATTCGGGTTTTTATATAAAGAATAAAAAACCCCTTTCGATGTGTCGATCCCTTGACAATC